>VXBL01006261.1:4458049-4496734 GCA_013400195.1 Aramus guarauna
CTGGGATCCCCCTCCAGGATCTTCCACCCGTGGAGCGGCGAGATGCCGGCGCACTCCCCGGGGGGGCTGCCGCCGCCACACCCCAGCCTGGGGCTGACCCCTCAGAAGAACCACCTGCAGCCCTCCTTCGGGGGAGCGCACGAACTGCCCCTCACCCCCCCGGCGGACCCCTCGTACCCCTACGAGTTTTCCCCCGTCAAGATGCTGCCCTCCTCCATGGCCGCCCTGCCGTCCAGCTGCCCCCCCGCCTACGTCCCCTACGCCGCCCAGGCCGCCCTGCCGCCCGGCTACTCCAACCTGCTGCCGCCCGCGCAGCCCTGCCGGCAGCTCTCGCCGAACCCGCCGCCCGAGGACATCCCCTGGTGGAGCATCCAGCAGGCCGGCGCCCCGGGCGGCTGCGGCCACCGCTTCCCCGCGGCCGCGGCGCTGCCGCGGAGTCTGGTGCTGGGCCACTCGGACTTCGCCCAGTACCAGACGCAGATCGCCGCCCTGCTGCAAACCAAGTCTCCCCTGGCGGCCACGGCCAGGAGGTGCCGCCGCTGCCGCTGCCCCAACTGCCAGTCGGCCGCGGGCAGCGCCCCGGAGGCGGAGCCGGGCAAGAAGAAGCAGCACATCTGCCACATCCCCGGCTGCGGCAAGGTGTACGGCAAGACCTCGCACCTGAAGGCGCACCTGCGCTGGCACACGGGCGAGCGGCCCTTCGTCTGCAACTGGCTCTTTTGCGGGAAGAGCTTCACCCGCTCCGACGAGCTGCAGCGGCACCTGCGGACTCACACGGGCGAGAAGCGCTTCGTCTGCCCCGAGTGCGGCAAGCGCTTCATGCGCAGCGACCACCTGGCCAAGCACGTCAAGACCCACCAGAACAAGAAGCTGAAGGCGGCGGCGGACGGCGTCAAGCGGGAGGACGGCCGCGACCTGTGACCGCCGGGCAGCGGGGCGGGACCGGTCCGGGTCCGGCGGCGGCCGCTGCACCTGCCGGCCGAGCTGAGCTGAGCCGCGCCGCGGCTGGGACCCGGGCTGAGGGCGCCCCGCAGCCGGGGCCAGGGCGGCGGTGGGGGAGAGGGCGGCCGGCTCTCGGACTCGCGTCGGGCCCGGCGAGCGGGAGCTCGGCTGGGGGCGGCGCCAGGAGGAGCCGCGGACCCTCAGGCCCGGGACTGGACGCTCGTAGCGCCCTGGGGCCGGCACCCTCCCCGGCCCCGCCGCCGCGGGGCACGGCTGAGGGGGGGCCACGGCTGTTGGGACGGGAGCCGGGCCGCCCCGTCCGCCGCCTTGGGGGTCGGGGCTTGTGGGCACCCGGGGGCGGGGCGGCAGCGTCGGTCCGGCCATCCCGGGACCCGGCCCTCGGCGCTTTCAGGGGAAAAGACTGAAATTTTGTGTACAGGTTATTTAATAGTTCTGTTTGAATACAAGTGTTTCTCCCCTCCTCCTCGGCCCCGAGCGGGGCTCTAGCATGAGATGTTTCTGTACAGCGACCCGCGACTGCAGCGTGAAATAAACACGTTAACACTGGGGTCACGCAGGGAAGGTCCCGCCGCTTCGGCTTCATTTGATCGTCCCGCGGGGTGGTGTGTCCGTGTGTCCCCCCCCCCTCCCGGAGCGCGCCGGGTCCCTCCGCGCGCGGCCGCCGCCTTCCCGCCATTTCCCGCTGAGGCGGCGGCGGGCGCTGAGGCGGCGGTGGGGCAGGGTCTGGCTTCATCGCTGCCGTCAAGCGGAGCTCAGCGCACGGTGACCGGAGCTGCTCATGGTAAACACCTTTAAAATGCCTAGCTTCTTCGGACCGATGTTGGCCTGTTGGTTTGTTTTTGTGGTGGTGTTTTGGTTTTTTTAAATCATTGTCATTATTTTATTTTCCTACACCCGAAGCTGTGAGAGAAAAAAGAAACACATGGTGCCAATAGTAGGAGTGAACGTGGAGGTCAAGTACTACAGACTAGGATATACATTTGAGCAGAGGCGGGCAGTAGTGGAAGTTAATAATGCTCCTCAAAGAAGGGCTTGCGACAACCAGCCATTCCCGGCCTGAAGTAGTCTGTCACACAGCACCGCCAAAACACGCTTCCCCTAAGTTAACTTTCTGTAAAATTGCAGAATTTAAGGGTGAGATGCTTGTTGTCCTCCCAGTGTGACGAAATGGCAGTCACTCGACTGCACAGGGGAAGATATTTGGCACAAAACTGTTTAAAAGTACTTGGTAGACACTGGCAGCTTTTAGGGTTCCTTATGTTTCACTGGGCAGCATGTAAGTATGAGTTTAGGCATGCATTCATTTTGGCAATTTTTTCTTAAAATAACGACCTTTTCTACTGTAGAGACTTCCCTATTTCTTTTTTTAACTGAAATTTGTATAGAACAAACACATGAGGAACCTGATCAGTAGTTTGCTAAATTTTGCATTTTAACATAGAGAATATGTTATTTGTTCCTCATATTTCTACCAAGTCAGCTTTATTTTCTGATTACCCAATGAGGCAGCCAAATAAACCCTGCCATTGAAACTTCACTGGGGCTAATCTGGAACCATTCAGCCTTGAACGGTTCCTCTGGTGGCAGTTGTCAAACAAGCGTTGGCACAACCACAATGATAGAGATACGCTTTGCTGTGGACTTCTGAATCAAGAAAAGCAGCAGCTCGATAAATGTTTGTAATGCCAGAAGGTGTAAAACCGATGTGTTTGTATGTGTGTCAAATACTGCAAAGAATCTATTCTCTCAGGAAATAATGAGATGAGACAATACCACAAGAACCCTCACGTCTGAAATAATGAGAAGTTAATGGACAGTTACCACAGTACAGCTCCTCCACAATATTTTAATGTTTATGATTCTGAATTAATTTCCTATACCATATTCTTAGGGTCAACTTACTAAATTGATAACCAGATGGGTATCTTCTTGACTACTGAAGAATCTTCTATAACCTGTCCTATTACAGAAAGCCTTGTGACTAATATGTTTAGCTTCATCGGTTAGCATTCTTTTGCCAAAGATTTAGGCTCTAGAAGCACGTTGTTGAAGGATATTAAGCAGACGATACCTTTAGTGTGCCTGAATGAGTGACAGCAATGGAGGAAATAGACCTGATCCAGAAGTTCTTAGTCAAAAAAGTATTTGAGACAAAAGCGCATCCCATTTACTACTGACCTATGATTCAAATATGTCATCAGAAATAACAATGTTTCTGCTTTTTCAAATGTTTCTTGTCATACAGTGGCAACCTGCTTCCTTTCTTTCATAGTAAGTTACATTAAGGATGTAGTGTTATAGAAATCAGGGCTGCTTTAAAAGAGAGTTTGTCTCACTAAATGGTCTTTCAATTCTGTGTTCGGATCAGACCTGCTTAAAATGGATAGTAATGGAAAGTGCTTTTGTTGGTAGCAGTAAAGGGGAAACGACAGTATCCTGGAGTACAAAAGGTCCACTGACAGGATAGAGTAATGGCCTTGGATGCTGCCACATGGTAATGGCCTTTCACAGCTAAGTAAGTGCCACGATCAAGACAAAGTATTAACGTGAGCTGAAACAATGTATTAGATGGTTTCTGGCACAAGTTTAGCCTAAGAACTAGAGAACCGTTCCTATTAGAGCAGATGTAACTAGCAGAAAATAGTCTGGTAATCGTAGATTTAATGATTTCTAAGTTGGATGACAAAATGGATTTACCCAGCACCTGTGCTCTCTGGTCTGGCCAGAACATTTTGGGTTCTTACTCATTCATCAAGACACAACCTGTACTGAAATGCTGAAAGTTTCACCGCTCACTTAAGTGTGATCCTGCAAGTAATTTAGGTTTTAAGCAAAAGACTATAGCCCAGGCAGTGCCAGCACCATGTCAAGGGAGTAGTGGTATTTGATTTAAAAAATTAAAAATTAAAAAAAAAAAAAAAAGCAGTGGCATGTTGTAGCCGATGCACCTTGTATATTATCTCTATAGTGGCTACATTTAAAGCATGACAGTGCATGGGCTAAAAATATGTACAGTCAAAATTAGTTAAATACCTGCCATGAGAGAGAGAGATGCATTTAAGTAAAAACCTATGATATCAAATGTTAATGAAAATCTTAATCTGTGGGAATACTACCAAAAAAAAAAAAAAAGGAAGAAAATTAGGGATTTATGACACAAGGTAAGTAAAAGTAACAGTTTAGAATATAAAAATACTTAATTAAACATTATTTCTCTTTAAAGCATTTAAATAGCTCATTGGAAAAAGAGGGCATGTCCATCATAGCTGTTTCATATTCATCTCTAAATAGCTAAATCATACGATAGCTTTTCAATTGAAATCATTAAACTTTTATAGTAATATGGCATTTAAATATATATCTGACCTTTCTGATGTATGGGTAGAGTGTTACAAAAATATATTGCTTACATCTCAAGAATTTATTTCTAGTTGGCAAATTGCACTCTATAATAAAATTAACTTTTAATTTTGCATTCACAAAATACATTTTACACTTTTAGCTGTTTCCAATCAACTAGAACAGATGTTCATTTTATAAAATTAAATTATTAATATTCTTTTTAATTATATATTTTGAGTACATATGCTGCTCAAGGTCAATTCATTTCTGAATTTTAAATCTTAAATGTCATTGGTATAATAGACACATCATATAAACCAATTCATCTTGCAGTTAATTCAAATTAATTAATCTCTACCAAAAAAAAAAAAAAAAAAGGATATGGTTTAAAAACTTGAAATTTGGCATGTTTTCTGTGTTGAAAAGTAACTTTCAGACTTGGACAAGCTTCTAAGCAGAAAAAAACAACCTAGCAAAAGAACAAATCAAAACAAAAAAAAACACCACAAAAACAAAACAAACAAACAAACAAAAAGCAACATTGTTCTTCCAGTATTTTTTTTTTTTTTTAACATGTTGTTAACATTTTCAGTTAAGGGCCAAATAGAATAAGACTTTCACCCAGGAGAAGGTTGCAGGATTCACCTTTCGGTCCTGACTGGCCAGATTCTCACTGCAATAATCCAACAAATGTATAAAGTTATGCTTTGTACCTCCCCAACTACTATTATAGAAAAAGTAAGATAAAGGTGTTTTTAAACTATATTGGGAGACATCCTTCCTAAAACCATTGCCATATAATTCTTCCTTCCATACTAAATTATAGATGCAATTTTTGAAAGCAATATTTAATCTTAAATTATTTGCAGATTTTGAGAGATTGCATTAAGTTTTAAAGTAACTACAACTTAACTATTTCGGTTTGTAAATTCTCACCTATATCTAATACTTGAATACTGAAGAAATAGGGAATATAATATGCCAATGTCTTGAAACTCTTAGACAAAAGATACATTTACTGTTCAGTGATATTCAAGGATTTTAGCAGAACACTCAAAAGTTCATAAATAGGGTAAATTTATATATCTGTGCAAGTATTGCATAATTATCAAGGCACTTTTAAATGAGCCTTGTAATATTGAATAGATCTTGTCAGCTTATGCCCACACTGAGGGGTAAGAAATAAAAGTATAATGCCTAGTTATTGTCAGATCTTATGGTTTGCTATAGATTTTTTTTTTCTTTTTTTAGTTTCTCCAATTATTTTCCACTTTTTATGAGATTCTTGCAAACCCTCTGGTAAAGATGTGGGGTCTGCCACTTTGGCACATGATGGAGTCAACTCAAAGACCTCTTAGATATTCCTGTCAAACTTTTTAAAAATACTTACCAAACAGGCTCCCTAAGTCTTCAAGACTACTGAACTTGAAAGCAAAGCTCTCCTCCAGAGGAACTGCCTAGCAGGTATCTTCAATAACTTTGCATTTAAACAGCATCCAAGTCACCAAGGATCTGCAACCAGCAAGGCTCGCAATTGCCAGGTAAGTGTTAATGTGCAGCATAGAGAAGAAGGATCCAAGGCCCAGGGCTGGTTGAATGAATAGTCTTGGTCAGAGAAAATCAGCAGAAATGTGTGTAATTCAAAGGGTCTTTTAAATAAGTTTATGGGTTTTATTCCCTGATAATATTTACTCCCAACTGATTTGAAGTCATATAGGTGTTTCAGTACGGAAAATGAAAACCAAAGAAAACATGTATTTTGACCTTGTGACTGTGATGAGTCAGTGGGAGATTATGGATTGTAAGATTTGGCCTTTAACCTGGAGGCCATCAATCCTGTTTTTCTTCTCGTCATCTCTTAATTTTTTTGCGGTACACATTTACTTAAGTACACACGAAATCCCAGCATGTCCCTGACCCAGGTCTGGTGATTACATCACTGCTTAGCCATGTTAATGGGAGCCCAACCTGAGGTGGTGTACAAATCCTGTGTGCTCACTGAGAAAGGTTACAGATATCCACTCAAGGGCAGGTAGGTACACAGTAGTAGGGGTCCATCCCCTCTGCAGGTGGCTGTGCAGTGAATCTCATGCTGCAATGTACTGAAGTTACAGTTACAGGCTGGGAACTCTTGAAGAAGTGGCAAGTTTGTACTGAGGTGTGAACTGAGTCGTTCTTCACTAAACAATTTAAATGCACTCTTTAATGGTTCAGAGGCCTTGGACAGAGTCTCTGTATAGGTTCCGATTTCTCTGTTAGTGGTAGTAAGGCTAGAATTTCCTTTCATGTAATTGAACTACCAAAGAAATCATAATAATCCAGTTTATGATATCTGATCCCCTTTAGCTCTGCCTGAGCAAGGAATAGTTTAACAGTGTAGGAATATGGTATACTAGAAGCCATTTTAATGTGTGCATCCTCTCCTGCACTTTTGCCTCCCTTCCTCCAGAGTAAAAAAGAAGCTGTACCAGCCAAAGTGCTGTCTAGTCTGTCCTGCTGCATCTATAGTAGAGTCTTCTGCTGGTGCAGAGGTCTCAGTTAAGGGTTACATTTTTTTCTCCACCACTATTGGCACAATTGTGCCTGCAGCAATATGCGGTCGAAGCCTGGTTTACCTCATCCTCAAGTGAGCACAGACTTGTTACACTTTGGATTCAATTGTTCTCTATAGCCTGCAAATATAATGTAACATTTGCCTAAAGGTAGGATCCTTCACCTAGCTCATCTTAATCCCCCTTCTCTAGGTCATTGGTCACTGGCTTTTGCTGGGCAATGACGCCATTACTGAGCAAGTAACTCACTCTAGGCAACATCATAGTTTGCCCTTCCTCTCAAAAGGCAATCTTTTTTATCTTGTTTATATTTGTAATTTCCTGTTGCCATTGAATCACGGACACTTGCCATGACAGTGACTGAGATGTCCTGAACCGAGTATAACATCACCATAGCATTTGGTATAGATGAAGGATGAACTACAAGGGGGAAAATGAAAAGTAAGAAAACTATTTTTTTTTTTTTTAGGACATATTTATATTTGGCATGAGAAATAATATTTACATGCCATAAACTATGATATATTTAACAAGTTAAATGTTTCTGTTTACAAATATCCACGTCACCAGCTTCATCAGAAACAATAGTGTATGCCTATGTTTTTGTATTTTTAAAAGGTAGGGTTGTCTGCAAAAATATATTCCTATTATCTGTAAATCCCTGTTCTTATAGCAGTACTAAACTGTTTAAACAAAGTTCCAATATTAACCTATACACTACTCAAAAACATTTTTCATTTTCCTTTTTAACATGAACCAGCCATCACAGAGCACACTTTCAAAACAGGCTCTAATTACAAAGCAGGTTAAAAGAAATTTTATTAGACCAAAGCCTGTATCTTCACTTGGGGTCATATCCCACATGCTTTATTCAGGATCGGATGGCGTGCATGTGATCTCCACATGCAGATCTCTCATCTGTATGGAAAGGAGATGTCAGTCATGCTGCCGCATTCTGCCTTATTTTAGACAGCTCTCCACAAGTCTAGGATGCACATGTGAAGAAGAGAAAGGAAAATGTGCACTATTCACTCATTAAAGATTAGAAAGGAATGACAACACAGCCTGAGAATGTCAGGTGCTCTCAGCTACTGTATGTTAATCCCAAAGGAGTGTGGAAATGGCTTCATTTCTTCCCCTCAGATCTAAATAACTTGTTTTCCTTCTGACCAGGAATAGTGGTAATGCTTTGCTTTTGTCAAACCCTGCAAAGAACAGCCAAACACTTGACATCTGCTTACTTTATATGTTATAAAACATTGCTTGTTCACCTTAGTCGCCCAATATAGGAGGCTCATTCTTCTCAGCATTACCTGATCATTCAGCAGTGTGGCTCCACTGACTTCTTTCTGTTAATTTGCTCTGAAAGAACTGAAAGAAATAGTTTTAAGCAGGCAAAGATTACACTTTCATATTTTTCAAAATATTAACCAAATCTTCTTATGTGCCTACATGAGACCTAAGGCTATGTCTGAGCTTCTTAATAAAATGCTTGAATAAATTGTATAATGATGCTGAGAAGCTGCTTGCAAATTACTGCAATCAAGGTTACGTTCAGTGCTTGAATAGTTAAGTTAGAGAGACCAGAACCATGAGCAATCTTGTCAGGGGAAGTAGGTTCTCTGTAACGCTATTTAAAACTGGCCAGAGCAGCTCAGTTAATGCATGTAAACATTGGAACTGTAACTCTGCTACCTCAATGGGATCCTGAATATACAAAGAACAACACTAGACATGCTCAGCGCATCCTGGCAGTCTACAGGGAAGTGTTTTTTTTCTCAGCAGGCTTGTAAAAGTTTTTTCCACAAGGGGAAAAAAGAGGCTCATAGATCTGAAGATCATTACTCTTCTGTCAATCAGGTAGGTGAGGCAGAAGACAAAGCAGCTAGAGAACTTGTCCTTTTCATGGGCAGCATTTGCTTATGCTAACAAATATCAACACTAAGGGAGTCCTAGTTCCCTTCTCTACTCCCTCAATGCAGAGCGGAGACACACCCATGAATTTTTAGAAGCCTTTAGCTGATTCACTTTCCTCAGTTTCCCCACACAACTCATGAGAGTTTGTGGTACAGTCCCAAAGTTCTCTGTAGGGTGTTCCAGTGTGCAGCTGTTGTGTTGCCTTTATGGGGTTTGCACTCTCCCCCAAAAAACATATCATTGTGCACAATTACACTATTTTGAAATACCTTGGTATGCATGAAGAAGTTAGTTTCCTCAGATAAATACAGTGCAGAGCACTCACTGAGACTTAAATGTGAGAATTACCTCCTAGTTTTACCATTCAATTATTTTTCTCATTAGAACCACAGTTTTAATCAGCTAAGAAGTATTAAATATTAAGCAGCCAGTAAAGCAGAATAGTATGTTACATAAAATAATTATTTATAAAGTGCTTAAGGACATTAGAACTTCATTTGTCTTTTTATTATATGTATTCATTCATCCTATACTTAATTTAAAATAAGTGTCAGGTATCAGCTATAATACTCAGATCTGGATTCTGATCTAGATGTTAGAACCTCTGCCATTTACCAAGCATGTTAAAGAAAGGGGAAGGAGGAGGGTAAGTTTATTTAGACCTGTTTTTAATAAGCTACAGCAATTAGATATTTTGAATACTCAGAATGATGTATTAGAATTATACAATTATTTGGTTTGTTCAGTTGCTTTTCAATACACTTGAGAACCAGCTCCTAATTAAGATACACGCACTATCAAAGATGAAAAACTTAGATGGTGGTAAAAACAATTAGAATGATGATGTAGGCTTAGATTCCCCATGGTTTTTGTACAGATCTGCAAGACAGTGTGGGGTATGGACAAGTGGAATTTGCTTCTCTGCACAAGGCCCAGACACAGCTGCAGTACTTGTGCGCCCTACAGGGACGTGAGCCACCCTGGAGCATGTGGGATGCTCTGGGACATGGCTCTGTTTTCCCTGAGCTGACTGGGTACTCTGACAACAGGAGCTTTACCCTTCAAGGGAACTGCTGCAGTTATCCATTGCCTCTGGGTAAGGAGTTGCTCCTCTCCGCACGATTCCTTCTGGGGAGCAATAGTCTCGGGGTGCTGCAGTCCTCATCCTGCTCCCATGGCCAGACTGTTAAATCACAGCAGAGCCTCTGCCTGTGGAGCATATGACAATTATATGCTAATTATTTGTTATTTCAGTTTAGAAAATATTCCTTCCTATTTAAAAGGCATAAGAGGAAAGCAGAGCATACAGCAAAGCACATTTTATAAAATAGAATAAGATAAATGATCCAACTATTACAGGCATGCCTCACCCCTTTAAAACTAATAGACTATGTAATATACCATCCTTAATATGTCCTGAATGTATTGCTCTTGATCTCAAAAGCAGTAAGAGCAGTCTCTCTCATGAAATCTTGCTGCAGAACTGACTGAGTTCCTACCATCTCAATGCCACATGAAAAACCTTAATCAAAGCAACCAAACCTCTTGACTTGCTGCTGATTCCACAGTACTTTTTTATAGTGATATCACTTTTATCTATCATCATTTATTCAAAAAAGTAAATCAAAAGCATAAAATAGTCTCATCTGATTTTTTGCCTGGAGGAGATGTCCTTCTTGTTGGTTAAGCCATGAAGTCTTACATCAGTCAGAGACAAACTAAGTGGCTGATCTGATTTTCTGTTCTCCTTTTCCATGTATAGAAGTTTCTTATGCACAGGCTACAATCCAGTATAAAAATTAGAATTTTTAAAAAGAAAAGATTTGTCTTCAGCAGCTCAGCTGACAAAAAGGAGTACTTGTTTTTAGAAAGGTGCAACATTTTTTTAATTGCTGATCAGAAAGCCAATCCTCTATTAATCCTAACCAAGTAACCAGAATATATCACTAATGCCTGTTAGTGCGAGATGCATTTAGAGCTATATTAATGATTAATACCAAGGATTTTTACAATTTGAATTCTACAAATAAATTCTAACACTTCTGTGTGTAAAGTCACACTTCCCTCACTTTTGGACTTTTATCAAACTTATTTTAAAATAAGTCATTAGGAAATCACTTTGAATTAGACTGCAATAAGCAACACTTCAGCTGCACAGGTTCACAAAAAGATTGTTGGGTCAGCCCTAAAGATCTGCCCAGAGATAGGTGCTGTGCTGGCCAACACAGCTAACACCCCTAAGTTTTCGTGGCCTGTGGCAACAGAACAGCTCTCAGGCCTCAGTGACTGGGTTTTTATTAACACCTCTCCACCAAGATGCAGTTTTTCCTAACTTGTTAGGAGGGCTCTGATTTATGCTCTGGGGGCAGAGTATTTTACACACTGCACTGTAACGCTCTCAGGAAAGACCTAACAGTATCCCAGCTACATCTGTTTAAAATCATCCCAGTGCCCTCGGGGGCATGTGTTGTGTGTAAGACCTGAAGGAAGCTGCAGAACTGCACATGCCCCGGGAGCCGACCAAATAATCATTAGGGAGTCCCAGAATGCAGGAAGAGTCCCTGCTACACACGGCTTCCTTTGGCAAGCAGGAACAGAGAAGCTTGAAATGGTTTTCTCAGGGGAAATGGTAAACATAATGGTGATGCATAACTATCATGAGCCAGACCAAAGGTCTGTTTAACCTAGGAGCCTGTTTTCCAGCAACAGATGCTTAAGAAAAGTGGATTAAAACCAAGGCATATATAAAACAGATATTCCCCTTTGCCAGGCCTCTCAGCTTCTGGGGAACAGTGCTTCAGAAACTTCCTGAGCTGGATTCACATTTTGTTTGTTGTGTTTAATAGTCACAGATAAGCTGATCCATCAGAGATTTGTTTCATCCCTTTATGACTGAATTTACACTTTGTGGGTCCGCAACATCTTTTGGTAGTTGTTTGTGCGGCTGGATTATATCCTCTCTGAACAGAAAGAGCACAATGGCTTTACAACCACTTCAGTTTTCCCTGGATGCCCCTTAACACCAAAGAATTGCGCAGAGCGGTGCCTTTTCCCACTCTCCAGCCCATTCCCAGTCGCACAGACCCGTACCGCGCTCCCCCGGCACACAACCGCCGGACAGCCTCCCCTACTCCCCGCCCCGGCCGGCGGCAGCTGAGTCCCCGCAGCGGGAGGGCTCCGCCCCCGGCGGGACGGCGGCAGGTGCCGGCCGCGCGTGCGGCCCCCGGCGCCCCGGTCGCCGAGCCCTGGGCCTGGGGGCACCACTAGCGGCCTTCCTCCAGGGCCCGGGCTTCCTTGGCATGGCCGTGCATTACCCCCGCGGGAGAGGCGGGGACCGGAGGTATGGCTCGCCCGCTCGTTCGCCCGGCGTAATTCGCCCGCCGGGGGGTCGGTGTCAGGGCGGCGGTCGGTGTCTGTCAGGGCGGCGGTCGCTCTGCTGCCGGAGCGCGCGGGGCGCCGTTCCCTCAGGTGGGCTCGTCCTGTCAGCGGGAGCTGTGGGGACTTGAGAGAGTAAACCTGAGGGGAATGTTAGGCGTATTTCAGACTTTTTTTGCGGCAAACTGAAATTCATTTCACAGAACAGTAGGTCCAAGTCCTTCAATTTTTTTTTTTATTATTATTTTTATTTTTTTTTTCCAAAAAAAGTCACTTGGTATCAAGACTCTTAGCTTTTATTTCTGTACCATGGCTTGTTCACCTTTCACTGCAATGGTGTAGGCTGTGACATTGTCTTTGTTGTTTCTGAAGGTCAGATATGCACCAGCATTTCCATTCAGAGCTGCGTTCCTCAGGACTTGTCCCTGGGCTGTAAAATGCCACCATCGGCAGAACCGTGGTATGTGAAGTCCAGAGAAGCCTTTCTCCCATTAGTAGAAAACTTCAGAGTTAAAGGAGTCGGTTAAAATATATGGATTTACTGCTTTCCAAACCTTTTTATATGCCTGTATAACATGAAAGCTGATTTAATTTAAGGAACAAAATGTGATTTGACAAGCAGATAGTCCTGACTCTTACCTTGTCCATGTATTGCATCATACAAAAAGATTTAAATGGTTATATTAACATCTGAAAGGTGATTGCCCTGCTGATATTTATTTCTCTCAGGATAAATTTCCTAACACATTTTTATTCCAAAGACAATGTACAAGATCTGGCAAGTTTCCTGTATGCTTCAGGTGGTGGATGTTTGTCACAAGAGAGAGAGTTCAACATTCGGAGTCTGTGCTATTTAGGCCAGGTTAAGTAGTTACTGCTCTCTTTTTTTCTTCCCTCCATGTGCCTGAGCTGTTTGTTCCTACTTTTGAACCAGCCCCTGCAATGTATCTTTGAGCCAAATCCAGGTGGTATGAGTCAACTGAAAAATAACCTACCTGGGAGAGCAGGAGGGAGTACTGGGTCTCATCAGTGCCCAGGTACAAGAAGTAACAGCGAGTGGGCACATGGCAAGGGTAAGAGCAGCAGCTGTGGGGTGATGCTGCCTGTTTTCAGGGCTCTGGGCTCAGATATGGAGGAAGCAGTCAACTTTATAGCACCAGGCTAAGTGTGTGCTTATGTTGCTCTCAGTGCTTGTCACAGGTAGAGAGGCTTTCTAGTATGTGGAGCAACTCTTGAGTACAGACATAGTTACAGGCACCCACAGGAATATCTGCTAATCAGCTATGCTGTGCTGTTGTGGTTATTTCAGTGTTACTCCATTGAAATACACGCATTACTGAAGAAACTTGCTACTCAAAACCTCTTTCTGCTCCTAATTAAGTCAAAGGAAAAACTTTCTCTGACTTTTAAGGGAGCAGGGTCTGGCCGTTCAACGGAATTCAAACATAAAACATCATGCTTCCCTGACAGCTGTGTGCCTTCTGTGAGGGGAGGCCAAAACCTAGCAACAAAATATGACTTGCTTTGGTCGCTTAAAAGTGAGATATTGGCAAGGGGAAAACATTTATAAATGCCAGTGCTGGCAAGAAGAGCAGAGAGACGTTGGTCTGTTGCTTTCAAGGATGCACAAGCTACTGCGTGTTGAGGAATTCTGCTTTTTGTTATTGAGCTTCTGATCTGTATGCTATAAGAAAATGTATGTATCCTTAAGACTGGCCACAAAATAGATAGCTTAATTTTTGACCCAGAGAAGTTGCAGATCTTTTTGCTGAATGTTCTTAATTTTTTTTTTTTTTTNTTTTTGGTGAATTTTCTTTTTTTTTTTTTTTTTTTTTTTTTGCATATGACTACTGTGTCATAGGCCTTTTCAGCCTAATATTAAAGGAAAACCAGTTTATCGGAGCCTTAAGATAACTCTACTAGATTTTATAGTGGATATGGTCACCAAACTTATTTAAAATTATTTCTTCATGCTTTATTTATTTTTCAGGTTTTTGGAACACCGGAAGTGATCAGTCCAGAGGTATTTTTGTATGAGCTGTCTGTGACTACAGATAATGTGGGGGCTTTTTAAGGAAAAAGTTTCTAATTTCCAAGTCTTTTTTTTAAAAACATGGGAAAGCATGTTTGTTATTAAGCTAATTATGAGAGCATAAGTAGCATATTTTAATATCTAGTGGTATTTTTTAAAATTTTTTTTGTTCACGTTTTTAAGAAATATTAATATTTGTATCTTGTCTTTTGTGTGGCCAGGCAGAACCTGATTATAACTAATAATTGCATTGTAGCATAGTCTCTTGGTTTTACTGTGTAGATTGTGTACCTGATGTGTCCACTTTTGGAAAATCACTCTGACAAGAGTACCCTACTTGAGAGATGTATCATGACAACACTTGTGTGTTCCCTCTCATGTCCCAAATGAAAAATTAAATCTTTTCAACACCTGTTTCCAACATCTCTTTCCCATATTAAATGTGTAACTATAAACACTATATTTCAGACTCTAAAATTATTTTGGAGTATTTTTTCATATTAAACTGTGCAGCTATGTATAACATGCATATTTTAAACATTTATTGTCTAATATAAAATAGACATGTAAGATTTTTCCATTCACTGATCACTAAAGTTTAAAATGGTTTCTCTGTCTTTGTTTGTAAATTAATCACTTTTTAATTAAGAAACTATAACTACCTAAGGATATTTTAGGAAAAACAAACAAAAAAACCCAACAAAAAACCCCAACCAACTCAGAAATTTAGCATACATTAGATACTCAGCACTACACGTAATTTGTCCTCTATGTAGTTGTCACATACAGCAAACCATTCGAGATGAGAGACTCCAGTTAGAAATAACATTTAAATTTTGTTTAAATTACATTTTACTGTTGCTACATAAAAATAGTCTGAGTATATAGTCTCAGAATTCCACACCAGCCTTGTAAGTTCTTGTGAATAGTACTTACCAACCCTAACCTAAATGTGTATGTGCTCACACAAACATATATGTAGCTTCTTCTAAATGTTTTAAACAAAGATTTTTTTTTTTATTAATAGCAATTCACAGCAGTTATCCTTATAGAACATCCAATGCTGTTAAGAATAAAATCACACATTAATATTTCCAATACATTCTAAAGGATTTTATCTTAGCATGTGACTACTGGGGTGGCAGTTCTGGTTTTTACTATCCTTACACTTGTTTTACAAAGTATTTTTTTATTTGATCATGAATCATCTCAAAGACAAATCTCTTGTTAAGTATATGGAAACTTTAACAACGTAATGCTAACTTTGTTGTGGTAAACTAATTAAAAATTAAAAAATACAAATTGCAAAAAAATAAGAACTTTTATATGTAAAAATTTTGCTGAATGTACTATGCCTCCTGTTTAGATAAACTCACTTGAGAGACATCTGTAATGGACAAAGCAAGAAAAGAAAGAGACACATCTTGATGCCAGAAGTTTTTAGAAAGCCTTCATTGTATGAAGGCCATAAGAAGAAATCAGTTATACTTATCTGAGAAAGTCCGGTGGTGGACAAAGGAGATTTGGTAATGGCCACTACAACCACCATTTATTTGTAAATGGTTTTCCCCTTACTGTGTTAAGGAGTTATTTAAACAAGTTTTTCATATAGTAGTATGCAGCGTTATATTATGTTTGAAGTAAAATGTTCCTGCTTTAGGTTTTGGTAATTTATGCCTAATACCTAGAGCACATAAAATGAATTGTTTTATTTGTTTACTGTGATTTGCAGGGATATTACTCCATGACAAGGTTACATTGACCTATCATTTCATGCATCAGCAGTTCTTCTATTGCACTGATTTGATCAAGCCTAGTGGATAAAAGAGGAGCAATCCACCCAGTGGACCAAATTAGAATTATAATAAAAAGTGCACATTCTGAAGGGCAAAGTAGGTTAAGTATGGTACTTACTGCACTTGGCATCATTTTTGTGATGTGGCAAATTTTAAGCTTTTTTTAATAAATGTTTGTTCAAAGTTTTACATCCAAATTTTGCCTTTAGATTTTATGTAGGTATGCAAGTGATGCTGTAGCTACAGTTGAGGAGAAAAGGTAGGGTTTTTGTAGCTACTGGAGGCTTTTTTAGGTTAGGTAATTGGGAAAGTGCAATAAATCTTTTTCATTTTGAATTCAGAGGAATTTCTGGGTATCTCTTTGCTGTACAACTCTAGATACTGCTGTTGCTTCTCATACTGAAGAACTTCACCATTTTACAGTCATAAAATGTCAAACAACCCTTCCTAGTTACCTGGCTTGGGATCTGCTAGACAGAGGAGAAGGGACTGCATGATCTACAACATTACTCTGTTTATAGAGCTATCTTGTTCCCACTTGCTCTCCTTGAATGCCAACAATAGCTCAGTGAATCAGTAGGGGCTGTATATTGTCTGTTCTCTCCCAGGTAAGTTTTAAACTGCTGTTATCCAGGGGATGGGCCAAGGTACCTGCCTTATGCAAAGTGTGAAATAACTGCTGTAGGCTCAAACATTATTTTAATGAGATATAGCAAGTAAGATCTTCAAATGGCTCTAGAATAAGGTATGTTGAAGTTATAACAGAAATTTAAGCTTTTATTTCTCCAATCACAAAGAATATACATTAGACAGATTTTAAAAATCTTTATACATTTTTTCTATATTACTCTGTTGTGATGATCCGCTAGTACTACATAATCAGTCTGTACTGATGAAGATTTGCTAACAGTGGAAAATCAAGGCTGTCGGAAATGATAATTACAAATTGTAGCACGTCATAAATGCTAAAGAGCATAATAGCGGCATTCATGTGGTTTGCTTACTAAGGAATCCACAGAGAAATTCATTTAAGCATGCATTTAAGTTTCAGTGATCTCTATAGGACATAAAAACGTACGTATGTTGTTTACATAATTGGGTAGAGTGTGAGCACGTGCGTCAGTGCTTTGCTGGATCTAGTAGGATCTATCTATCTCCATCTAATAGAGATAGAGACCCCAGGGAAGAAGCCCACCTCAAAAGCTTGTAAAAAAAAACTCTGGGAAAGTCCTGATCAGTTTCCTTTGGTTTGTTTGTTGTTTTTTTTNAAAAAATCTATTTGGACAAAATCTGGTAGTCTACTGTAAAAAAAGGAAAAAAATACACAGTTGTTGTAAATTTTTTTCTACTAGGAACAATTGTTTAAAAAGGACAGAGACCAAGAAAGAATCAGCTTACTCCAGAACTTAAATATATACCTCCTTAATGGCAATAGATTAGTTTAAAACATCATTCAAGAGAACATCTAAAGAAGAAATTCAGTTCCATAGCTGTGAATATTCATGCAGTAGATGAAATGATGCCAAAGTTTCAGTTTCTAGCTTTGTGTGGATTTGTGTTGAAATTGCTGAAAATTTTCACTGCCTCAGGAATTTAGTAATACCATATGATTAATAGAAAATTAACGCTTTTTAAAGTTACTGTTTCTATTTTAAGAACAAACAGATGAAAAAATGAAAAATTATGTATTTTGGGGCCGAAAGGTAAATTATTTAACAATTCCTAACTTTTGAAATGATACTTGCTTTAAAATACTTGTTACTGAATCAAGGAAATCTAAGTAAGCATGGGGCTGAGCAATTTGGTAGTGCATACTCAAAGTGGAACTTTTAAGATCACCATACAGCTTCAAGTTAAAGAAATCTTAGGGTTGAGGAACAAAATTTGCATCAGGTGAACCAAAATGTGAAACAGCTGTTTTGTATTTGCTTTTCAGAAGTGGGTGTTGAATCAATTCAAGCAGTGCCACGGTAAGATGTCTTTGGTTTTGCAGCTGATCTATTACATGCTTTTTTAAGCAATTAGAGCTTGATAATGCAATCATTTGTCACCCAATTAATTTTGAAAGACTGGAAATACGTGGATGAACTCTTTAACCTGTGGTTCACTTGGCACCATTGTTATTTCGATCAAATTAAAAAAAATTAATAGTAGTATTGTGTAAGCTATATTACAGGAACTTAACATCTTCATGTTCTGTGACTTGTTATTTAATTTTTTAAATATTGTTATTATTACTGTAGATAAACATATGAATAAATAGATGTAACATGTTTTTGTTTTGTATAGAATATGTAAATTAATTACAATTAGAAACAATAATTGAAAAAATACTATGAAAATGTTTCTCCAGGCCTGATTCTGTGCCCAACATAAACAGAAACTTTATCAAGGGCATTAATGTCTGCAGGCTTCTGCCCTTTATTATCTTTGCAGCTTTGAAAACCTTAAGAACTGAAGCTAAAGTTCTTATAAGGCTAAGAGAAAGCTATTGGCATGCCAAAATAAATCGGTTTATATCCTTTTTTTAATACTTCTAATCTTGTCCTGGTATTTCAGTGCATCAGAATGATGCTTAATGACAAAATTCTGTTCTTTCTTGGAGAGGCAGCATAAAGACAATTTCAGTATGGAAGTGTCTTGAGACCTAATTTCTAGAATTTCTGCGCTGAACTGGTAAGCATAGCAAATGCTGACTCTCAGATTTTTTGTATTCTTGAAAAGATGTGTATGAGTTGTGGAATAATATATGCATTGCTTATTGCATTTGTATGGCTTTCCAGGTGGGTTATCTTGAAAAGAATACTTGCTCTAGATAAGTATGTTCTAGACTCTAAAAAGATAGAGTTTGCCTGTAGTGTAACTTGAAACGCTATGTGCAGTTTACTAAAGTTGTGACACATAATGACTACTGCCTTTCTATTCATGAGCCCTGCTACCTTGCAGTGCTCGAGGGTTCACAATCTTAAGTTAGCTTGGGTACCACATTAAAGACAGACATTAAACATGTAACAAAGCAGCACCAGGAACGTGTCCAGGCGAAGGCATGCCTCCAGGCCTTCTGCTTTCTCCCATATGGAGGCAAAAGTAGCAGCAGCTCCCAGCTCTGCCTGGGGCTGCGTGTAGCACTGAAAGAGACTGATAACTACCCAGGCAATACCTATTCTGGACACAAATGGCGATTCAAATGTTTGTGTGTGCCATTTGGAAGTAGCGTACGCTTCTGGAGTGGGCACATTATGCAGAAATTCTGAGGGTAGTTATTAAACTCTCTTTAAAGAAACTTGTTTCTGTCATGTCCCTATACTATTATAACTGGACTCTTAAAATTGTTAGTTTGGATTTGAAAGATTAAGGGAAACCTTGTAGAACACTAGATAAATACTCTGAATTTTGTAGCTGTAGCATGAACTTTCACATTTGAATCTTGTATCTTTGGCTTTATTTCTTGGAGTACCATTTTCACCACCCTTATAACCGACAACATAAATACTGTATGATTTGATCATGCTGATGGTGATTTGGTGTTTGTGGAAGCCACTGATAATACTGATCTATTTATAGACTTCCAATGAGAAGTAATTGAGGGGATTTGAAAGTTTGATAAGCAGAAATAAGCCTTCCTTATGTTTTAATGTAGTTACTTCATACACTCACTGTTTGGAGCACTTGCACTTGTTTAAATATGTTCTCAGTGTCATTCTCAAAGAACCATTAAAAAGGGGAGGCAAATACCTGTGAGTTGTAAACAAAAAAGTTCAAGGAAGTGAATGGAAGTGCTGAGAGATGCAGAGTCGGTAAATATGATTTCCACTGTGGCCATCATTTAGTACATGTCAAAGAACAGAATGATGCTGTCGACCTCAGATGGGAACTTACTGTGTGGGAGCTTTCTGTGTCGTAAATTATATTTAAGTGAAAAACATACATGCAAAAGAACCCATTCTTGCGACTTGTGTTCAGATCACAACCTTTTTTGCCATGGTACAGACTGGAAGCTCACTAGCTTTGTTCAGCAAAAGCTGAAAAATACTGTATTTTTATTGGAATATTAATATAAATTGGGGGGAGAATGTGTTTTGTTTTCTCTGTGTGGAAAATCATTGATTTTTAGTATAAGGCAGTTTAGGATTTGGACCACAAGTGGTAAGCAATGATGTCTGCCCTGCAAAACAAATCTCTAAAATACCTATTGAAAAATAGGTCTGATTTCACCCCTGTATGTAACTTTGATTACTAAGTGCTATGTAAATATTAACAGGAAGGTTTTTGAATAGGTGTTAAATCCTCTGAACAATTTAGGTAGTATCCAGTTCTTTTAGTGGTTGGTCAGTGGGAGGGCTGTCAACAGGAGGTGGCTGATGGCCATTGAGAGGAAATGTTCAGCAAGAAATCTTGCAGCGCTGACCTCTGTGGCTTCTCCGTTCACCTGTTCATGACCACAGTCTTGAACTACAAGTTAGCAAGATGTGCCAGGAGCTGTATATTTTCTATCCCAGCTTGTCTTTCTGATACATGATAGATGTCCTGAAGAGACTGGTGGCACAGATGAGGCAGCTGCAGTCAGCGTGATCTGCCATTGCCTAGGGTGAACACAGAGGGGAGAAAAACAGCATTTCAGGCAGCCAGAGAAAACAAGGTTTGAGCTGCATGGTTTTGTCTGCTGGACATGACTTAAAAATAAACATGGTCTAAAATGTGGAGGTATTGTAAAACCTTATTTTTTGTCAGTGAACCCAACTTTGATCTGGGTTGCTTGAAATTAATTGCAAAGAAAAAATTCATTATTCATTATACTCCTTGAAAAGCTTGGATAATAGAAGGCTTGTTAAAATGTGAGATAAAATTTCTTTTTCTTTGTGGAAAGCAGGAAAGGAGAAAGGTAGCAAGCTAAATTACTTCCTTTCTGATACTTTATAAATGAGGATTTTTCAGCTTCAGGAGTAGGTTACTAAGGCATCATATTATGTCTAGAACTATTTTGTCCTTCATTTTCACGTACATTCATTTTTCAACCGTTAATATTTAGTACAGGATTATCACAAATCGGTTATCACAAATTTTGCTGTGGCTGTAAAACCTCATTAGAGATCAGTTTGGTGAACAATGATGCAATTTTTAGTATTTCTCTCGTTTATATGCTTGTGGCTTTTGTTTGGTTTTTCTTTTTTTTATTTTTTTGTTTTTTTTTTTTTTTTTTTTTTTTTTTTTTTTTTTTTTTTTCTCACTACTGGAAAATTTTTTGTCATATAGGGTGTTTCATCCAAAAGCGTGAAAAAATAAGAATTCATTCAGCATTCTTCCCCAGATGATATGAGAAAATACAGGCACGGTTTGTATTTACTTAAAGTTATCTATGGTTTGTGGGGGTGACTGTTCAACTGAGACACTTATGATGATTTCTAGTAGACATAAGCAACTTGTAGTTGTGCTGCTCAGTTGAGCAAAAGATTTTTAATTTTTATCCCTCAGGTCTGAATATAGTGTCTTGGCACCTAGCTGGAGAAATTTTCACCCGTGGGATGAGTTCTTACCTCTGTAAAACCTTTGCCTGTAAACATACTTCAGGCTATGGGAACTATGTTTTTCATTCTGTTACCTCCTGAATATAGCTCTGGAGAGAATAGTCCTTTATGTAGTAACAAAAAGAAAACATTTGGCTTTTAGCGGTGTGTTACAGAGTTCAATAAATACATGGTGGATGCCATGCTAGATTGACATGGAACTAACACCTGATGGCAGACACACTACAGAATAATTGCTCCAAAATAAAGTTTGTACTTTCCAAAGCTGGGAAGTCTGAAATTCTGATTGCATCAATAACTTTGTGTGGCAGACAAGGAGATTTGGCCAGTGTAAAGAAATTCTATGGAGGAGTTCAGTGAAAATTTCATTTTATATCTCTACAGACTATAGAAATAGATTACTTTTTTTTTTTTTTTTAAAGTAATACAATGACCAATTATTAAAACCTTATTTGTATTACTTGTATCTAGAAATCAAAAGTCAAGCAAGTTGGACATGAATGTTTAAAGTGAAGTGTACTCTGAGTTATTGTTAATTCTTCATGTAAATATTTTTCGTAGAGTTCTCTTTTCCATTTTTTTTTTCCAAATTTTTCCTTTTTGGCATTAATGATTAAATAAATAGCCACTATGGAGAAGGGTTAGATGCCCAAGGAGGGGTGCCTGTAATTCAACATGCTGAGCTGAGAAGCCTCCTAAGCCAGTAATTTGGAAATAAGGAGTTTAAGTCTCATCAGAAGAGTCTCCATCCTGAGCCTTTTCCAAGAGTTAGGCATTCATCCTTGCTCCTAGCACAGAGGAAAAGATGGAGTGTGAACGCTGTTCTTTCTTTTCCTGAAATCTGAGTAGTTGTACATTCTGAATTTTTTTGAAACTCAGTTCATTTTGCCTGCTGGGATTTAAATCTGAATTCTCATTCCTCAAGGGTGGGGGAACAAACCAAATCGTATGCCATTATGGATAGGGGCTGTGTTGTACATCTTTGCTGAAATTATTCCTTTTCCCACAATAGTATTAAATATTTGTCATGCCAGCAAGGAAGGAGCAAGTGTGAGAATGACTCCTGTGACAGCATTTTGATATGTGTAATGAGCTAAAGACATAGGCAAGGTGTGAGGACAGACATAATGTCTTTTGTTGGACCAGTTTGTATAACCGAGGAAAAGTAGATAAATACTGGACGCAGAAGCACTTCTTCAGGTCTCATATTGAAACAGAAGACTTCAAAGCTAAGTGTAAGTTAACACTAATGTGGTCTGAGTTTAAACTGATATCTGTTAGTTAGGCTGCAAGAGATAAGATGGTACTTTTGAAATAAATGGGGCATTAAAGGGATGGATGGGAGAAGTAAGGTGCACCAGATTTCTCGCTCCTATTCTAATTCCATCCAATCTTGTTCTTGCATACTCCCCTCTAAGCATATGCACCTTCTTCTGATTGTCTTCATTCCTGTATGCCTGCCCTTATTTGTATGGACCTCTATGCACATGCAGGCTTGTACAAAATCACATATTTTAGTTCTTTCTTTCCTACTGCCTTCCCAGTTGGGTAGACCTAAAATACCTAGTACTGACTCATTCCCTTGACTTTGCTTTGTTTTTCTTACCTGAACTACCATCTTGCATGAAGGGTTTGTCCCCAAAATATTCAGAGAAATTTTTGAGAAATTGCTTTCTTTAAAAATTGACAGTAGATGCTCCCTTTCACCATAGTTTCCAAGGAATGAGGGGCCAAACTTGCTTGAAAACAAGCCCCTTGGGAAAATGGCAGAATTTAGCCTCTGACTTTCCATTGAGAACAGCCAATTTCAAAGAAAGGAATTTGGCCGTATGCATTTTACTAAAGACAAAACTCTTTTACAAGCAAATTTAATTCTTAATAGGAAAAGAAAGAAATATGAACTTTCCCACAAGATTGCAGTGAATTCAAGCTATCATAGAAGTCTGAAACAACATACGTTGTTATGTAAGTACATATTGAGTTTTTGTGATCTGTTTTCAATTTAGCATTATCTTCCAAATTGGTCAATATATTTTCACATGTTCTGAAAATTAATTGTATGATTGAAAAAAAAAAGTTATTTGTGAACAATACACTTTTTTTTCATCTAAAGTAAAGATGTCAATTTTCTCTTTTAATCTGTGTAACTCATTGTTACACAGGAACTGCAACTGATGTCTCCATAAAGGTGTTCTGATCTGCTTTAGTTCTTTGATGTTTTCGTATAAAAAAATTAAATTTTCTTTATTTTAATTTGCTACTATATTTTTGATGACTAGTTTTACAAAAAATTCTTTGCAACTTTATGGGCAAAGCTGATAAAATTAATATCACTGAGACTAAGGTTGAGCCCAGTAATGTGATTCTGTTTGTAGCCTGAGTGATTTTTAAACTAAAAAATTTAATAATTGATGAACATTCATTCATTCATTCACATTCATTCAGCTTTTTGTCCTATGTGTCAACAGGAGGATTGCATTTAAAATCAGATGGGTGTATAGATAAGAGAGATTTAGACAGCTACCATTTTGAGTTCTTACTAGTGGAAGATGCCATCTCAGTCCCATTGCATTCTTGCAGTAAGAGATTATTTTTTTTTTTCTTCAGGTATAATATTAATATCTTTAAAGGTCATAAACTCTTCTAAGTAAATTTTTCAAAGGAACCTTTTGATGTAATCATTAAATAGAAAATATTTAAAACTATATGCAAAAAGACCTTATTGGTGATCATCACTAATGAATAAATGTTTTGGAGTTAATCTGGACATATAACATGCTCTGCAAGTGCTATTGTTATCATTAATAGATTATTTTACTTTTTTAATTCAGATGAAAAATAATCTAGGAACCTTCAGAAAGCACTCAGTAATGAACTTGATGCTGAAATTGAGCCAAATATTGAAAATGAAAATAATGATGAGTGACTGGGAGAAATATCAGATGATGATGAAGAAAGTAGCAATGAACAAAGTGAAAATGAAGAGGCAGAACTTACTGCACAAATAGAATTGTTGGGAGAGGTAAATTTTCCTTTATTAAAATAACAAATTAACAGCATGACTAAGTATTATGAAGTCAGGTAGGCTGAGGTACCAATTCTGTAGTGAATGCCTCTTAATTCTTGTCAAGATTTGTCAGCAGTATTAATTATCTAGTTAGCTGGCCTTTCATTCCCAGACCTAGGTTTACATGTGATTTTGGCTTATAGTGAAAAATACTCATTGAAGAAAATGATACATCATGTCAGTTATTACCATGATTTCTCAGCAACAACTCCTGGTAATAAATATATTTATACATTTTGCTATGTTTGCCAAGCAGCACAGCTTTGGAGGCCTGGTTGTTTGGGTTACAATTGTTTCTCTCTTGCCTGCCTGCTTGCTGTCAGTTAATTGAGTAGTTGTCTTTAGTACTATATTCTTTGATCTCAGTTGCTGTTGTTGTCTCCAAGTCACCTCAGCTGGTTTCTCCTGGCTCATTAGTTGGTCACCAGCTCCTGCATGCACTGTTCTTTAGGATAGGGAAGGGAAGCTTCATTTCAACTCATTTTTAATTTTTTTTTGGTAGAAAATGCAATAGAGAATGAAGGTTGATAAGGGGAAGAAGGATGACAAAACCCAAAATACTGGGCACTTTGCTATAATAAGAACAGTGAATTTTGTACTGTCTTGCAAAAAAATGCAGTTGCACAGCCACTGCCTAACTGAATCTTGAGGGATTTAATTATGGCAGGTTTCACCTCAAAATTATTCTTCCATGTGAAATTTTTTAATTCAGTTGGGTTTGCTCACTTTATGGTGCATGTGGTATGCAAAATAATATTAAAGCTTTTTCATGTCTTACTATTTTAGGGTTTCTTTCAGATTTAACCTGGTATTATTTTCTGTGTTATTCTTATTTACGATATAATTATTATATAAATTATGATCTTTATGATCTTATTGCTCTTAAATGTCATTTGTCTTCTTTCCATCCTAATGCTAGAATTAAAGTTTAACCTGGAATTATTAATGCCATTAGTTTTTTTTTTTCTTTGCATTGCAGACATCCCTCAAAGTTATGATACTACCCAAGAGCAGAGGTTGTAACAGTAAGCTTGATATTCTTCAGGTTATGAATATCCATTTCTGATATGTGTATATGTAAAGTTTTTCATTGGTATAATTGCACTTTCATGGACAATTAAGTGCAGAGTTATTTCTGTTTTTTCCCGTTTATTTTGTCATCATGTACATGTTTGCGATATATTATGTTGTCAGATTGCAGTTCTAATCTATGAACCAGAAAATACTGAGGCCAAGCAGTTTTTTCCACTTCTTGCAGAAAAGGTGTTGGATAAGTTTGAGAATCGCAACTACAATATTTATTGTAGAGGCATTCTTGCCTTTCACAAGGCAACACTGAGAATTACTGTACCAATAGGAACCTGACTATGTGTTTAAAAAACCAGTAATTGAGAAAATACTTATGTTATATCTGGATTTTCTACAGCTTAAACAGGCTGCCTCTTCTTACAAATTTGGAAAGAGTTTTCTAAACTCAGAATAAGTAAAATGGACCAGGTGAGTTCCCATCATCTGTCTCAAGATAATATCAACTAGCTTGGTCCAAAGCATCAATAAAGACCTTAAACTAATCTGGGTCTCCCTGCACTGAAGTGGAACATTTAAGAAAACTCTTTTAGCACTTGGGCAGGAAACTTCCAGCAGAGAATATGTAAAAATTAGTAAAGCAAATCAGTTTTTACACTACCCCAGATAGTTTCACAAAAAGACATCTAATGATGCTCTGAGATGTTACCTGTGATCGAGGCAATTGAATTGTGCCAAAACGTAAGCCATGTTTGCCATAAAATGGGTATTAGGCTGAAGAGTGTTAACCTCAAGAAGACCCTCTGAATTCTGTAATATGAGAAGGAAATAATTACAAAGATTATTTTAATCCATCTTTGGATACTCTCAAGCCTGGTTTAGATGTACATTTTCTTCTCTCCCATATTAACTTTAGCATCCATCACTTCTTTGTGATCAAGACTTCCTAGTCCTGTATCAATTAGGATATAAAGATACCTGGGGCAGGGGGCAGAGAGAGGGGGAATCTGCTATTCTCTTGCCACTCTGTAGCTACAGGAAACAGGAACAACAAAGAAGCTTAAACAGTGTCTTAATTCTCTGAGCATTCTCCCATAAATGAGTGATTTTCTGGTGACCAGCTGTGCTGGTTTTGGAGCTGTGTTGAGCCAATTCCAAGTGCAAAGTGGTCGCAGCACTTTTCAGGATACAAGCTGACTTCATAGTTTTAACTCTGCAGTCTGCCACACAATTATTGCAGGGCTTTCTTCACTTGGTAGAAAGGATTAATCAGTATTTAATGATTTAATTGAAAATAGGTGAAACTAATTGCTCTACTTGCTTCTTTTAAACTTCTTTTTAATATAAGATGCAGTGCAGCAATGAATGATCTTGTGTATTTTTATGGTAGAAGCAGCACAGAAACTTGCCAGTGGGAAGAGTGAAGATGATGAAGAAACAAGTGATGAAAGCTGTGATAGCAACGCAAAGAATACTAGCTGTTCAAATAGCAATAATGAAGAAAATGAAGACAGTTCTGATCATTCCAAGGAAATGTTTGGAGATCCTATAGTATTTCAATTGACGATTTTGATTCTGCAACAGGCATGTTGAAGTATACTGTTTAATCACAATTTCTCTTAGAAATTTCAGTAGTCTTCACTAGCATTAATATCAGGTCACAATTTTTGTAGTCCTTGTAATATTTTCAAAGCTAAATGTGCAAAAATCACCTTGTACTGTATCTTGATGACACATGTGAACTTAATGTATGCAGAAGTAATTGATAAAGTATTCTCCCACCAGAGCAGCAAGTCACATGGAAACTGTGATACAGATTGTCAGTTGAGCAAAACATAGTATTTTAGGAGTATTAGACTTGCTACCTTCCTTTGCACCACTTGAATGGAGGAAAATGAATCTTCCAGCATGATTATATGAAACTCCCTATTCTGCAAAACAATGATGTAGTTTTGAGTGACAGAAATGCTGCCTTAAAATAAAAACACCGCTTGCTGAAAATTGTTGTGATTTTTATAGCCTTGACAGTAATGAAATAGCTGTTAAGAATACTTCAACAGAAAAGCCTTACCTGAGGTCTTTGTCAAAATGTATTGCTTCAGTGAAAGTCTCTTGTCCAGATTTCAAGATAAACCATATAGCACTGGCAATTTGCACTTGAATCAGAAAATTTACATAACTGATAAGATTGTGACTTGTACCAATTTAATATCTGTTTATTGTTAACATTTATAGAAGTTATAGACTGAGATGGCATGAACTACAGTAGCGATGGCAGCTGTCACTGTGGTGTGAAATATTTGTACCCAACTGGGGAAGTTTGAATTCACGCTCCTGGTGAGTTAGGTCTGCATAAAGAGATTATAGGATTGAGACTCTTGAGTAAATGTACTGCAGATATTCAGCTATTTTTCTGGCCACAGCTATGCTGTAGAAAGAACAAAGTTTAGTTTCTAGAAACGGATAAAAGATAAGTAAGCCAGCTGCTTTCCAGAAAGAAGTGGAGCACCTCCCCTCTAACTTAAATTCAAAGGAATGAAAATGATCGTGATTCCTGAATTACTAATATTCATTTTAGTGTCCACATCATTCAGCTCCTATTGCTTGGAGTTTTTTTAATTTGGAGATTTTTCTAAGAGGGAGCAATTTGCTAAATACCTAAATGAGTTCATATTCATGCTTTTAAAAATGACAGGTAAAAATCATAGACTGGGAGTCATTCTTCCTACTTTATAAATATGCTGATTTTTCTGGACTGGCATTAAAACTTTAAAATGACTCAGATATGCTCTTGAGAGTCAAATTCTCTTTTAGTAGAGTATCTCAAGAATAGATCGGATATATAAACTCAAGATGGTTTACATTTTGTGCTAATATCTTCTGCCATTTTTAATGCAGACATCTATGGGATGTCTGCCACATGAATTGCTTCAGATCAGTTGGTGTCCACATGGGGACGACTAAGTGTACCCTGTTACAACACTGAAAGAAATAGATAATAAGTTAAATGTTTTTAAAAGTTTGGCTGGCATGCCTATAAAAAGATATGCATCTAACTCAACAGATAATGCAACTCTCTGGCTTTAAAATGATGAAAAAATACTTTGATTAAGCCGTGCTACTGCAGGTAAGGCTTGTACCCAACTCTTACTGTATTTACAGTTTATTTTTTAAAAATAGTAAGAATTTTATTGTACAAAACCTTAAGTTATATGGGGATGGAGAATTGGACTGAGTGTAATCACATTCAGTAAAGTCAACTAATGAAAACCAAACATAGCTAACATGCTGTTCTGGGGTTGGCAGAAGAAAAGATACAGTAAACATATTTTATTAAACAAAGTTTTGTATTGCTTTTCACTACAGAAATTCTAAGGCCTGATATTAATGTTTAAGACTATATAGTAGCCATTTCATGCCATAATTTTAAGGGTGTGTTTTCCTTTTACGTCAGTGTAAGAAAAAAGTGTTTACCAATGATCTGTCTAAACATTATTGAATAAATGCTTTGCATGTTCTTTTTCATATGAAAAATAAATGCTGAAGTAATACTGAGACTATCCAAGTTTAAAAGTCTTGGAGCAATAATTGGTTAATATTTTCACATGTAGATAGATGTGCCTATATATGAAAACTTCTGTGGTTTCTTACTGCCTTTAGCTGCTGTGGTATCTCTGTGTTGTGTTATTTTTATTTCAGTAATTCCTGATGCAGATCTGTTTGGGTAAATATGACAGACAAGATGCTTATCAAATACTAGTGACTTTTAAAAATGCTTAGCTTTGCAGTGTCTGTTTCTTTGTTTAACCCCAGCAGCATGAAGGACACGAAACCACAGATTTTGAGATAATTTATTTTATTTGAAGAGATCTTCCTGTGTTGCAGAGCTGCCTTAGCAGTTCTCCAGTACTTCATCTTGGTACAAGGTAAATGTGTCTCGATCTCGGAGGCATTCAAGACCATTCCTGGAGTCCCTGTCATTTCCAGCATATTCTTGTTCTTCATGTTTCTTGTAGAGAATTACTGCAAAGTGAAAGAGAACTATAATTGTGGTTTCGGTTTTTTAAAATTACTTTCAAAATGGGCATGTCATCTGCTTTCACAGTCCCATGCTCACGAGAAAAACGAGGTGCATGTCACAGTACTCAAAAAGTGCCCCTCTGGGAATGGGGAGTGCTTAACATGCTCTGAAGTTTGATTGTCATAGCTATTTTGTTTTTATCTTCATATAGTGCCCATAAATGAGACTAGGCGAAGCTCACATACTGATACTGGGGAATTGGACAGAAAAGCATGAGCAAAGACAAATGGACTAAAATGGAGGGTCTCTGAAGTGCTCTGAAGTTTTACTGAAACTAATTCTGTCTGGTTAATCAAAATTAGGAACTTGTAGAGAGGATCAACATAGTGATTCCGGTAATGACAGAGATTATTTTGAGTAACTAAAACTGAATATGCAAAGCATAGTAAAGGCATTTTTACCTCTTCAGCTGAAAACATTGAAGGCTTTTATGATGCCTTTCATGGCTTCTTGGGACTGTCTGGGAAGTAGACTTTTTTAAAGCCTCTTTGTCTTTACCTACATTTTAAAGTAAATTAAGTATTTAATTAAATATCTTGGGTCTCATTTCTTAAGTCTAATGACACAAGTTATATTTATAACTGTAAAACACAAAACTATTTTTCACTCTCTGCTGAATGTGGGGGGTTTTAAACCTCATTAGTAAATACTTGTTTCTTGATCTTTTGAGTGGTTGAAATTGGTCAAATAGTTTCTGAAAGGACTTTGCATCTTTTGTGGGTTTTTGGTTTAAAATTTGTATTTTCAAACTGGCTGTTGATCAACAAACATTTGAAATTAGCAAATTAATCTGTAAGGCCATTATCTGATGTACATAATCTTTAAAAAACTTTGTTTTTAAAGGTGGTGTTAAAACTGTTAAAGGTGGCATAGCTAAGTTGTGTCTCTTATTCTAGTGCCAAGTTGCTAATACCACCCCAGATGACAGCGGCTCTGCTTTTTCTTGTGGTCATCATCTTCCAGTGCAGCTATCAAAATGCCAGCAAGAGGAGTCAAGAGCATTAGGTAAATGTGAGCTTGCAGAGAAGTTTTGAAGGGCCAAAGTAGAGGACAGGAATTTATTTATAAATAGATCTGAATATGCGTCTGTAATAGGACAACTCTAATCTGATTTTCTCCCTGGGAGCCAATGTCTTCAGTTTGAATTACCTGTCTCTTGATATGGGAGAAGTGTTTTTTCCTTAAAATTGCCCCTCAATGCTCTCATAATATTCCATACTAATACTGAAAAGAGAGGCGTGTGTAACAGCTGATGGCTTTGCTTAAAGCTCATGCACTTCTCCATTACCTCTAAATAAGGATCTGTTTATTGTGAGAAAGTTAATGAAATCAGGTCAGATAAGGGAATATGAACTACTCAGTCAAACAGAAAGAAAGAATTTTTTTCTTAGCTGCCCATCTATTTTCTGTGGTGGACAAACTCGGTATCCAACTTCTCAGAGTGCAGTGTGCCTGTTGTCCACTTTTGTAGCTGTTCATATTGTCCTGACTGTGTTTCTGTGCTATGTTTGCACCTTGTTATAAAATTTAGGTACTGGTTTTCTGCTTAAACCACTTTCATTTCAATCGTGCACTTAACCTTCCTTTTTGGATTTATTTTTTTTTTTAAATTTCTGTAATATTGTAGCTAAAAGGATACCAGAAGGGTGACGGTTTCCAATTATGGTCATGCTGGAGGTGTACTATTTCACTAGTACTGATGACTATTCAGGGTGAACTGACAAATGCATCAAGGCAAAACCTGACTTATCTACCACAGAGAAAAGAGGGGAAAGAAAAAAAACAAAACAATACAAACAAAACAAAACACAAACAAACAACAACAACAAAAAACTCACAAAAACCAAAACCTGAGACTTAGGAAAGCCCATACCTAAGACTGAGTTACGATTTGAGAAGTAGAAAAGTAGCAGAAAAGCCCTTATTTCTTGTCTCCTGAACATTCTTCATGAAATATGCTTAATTTAAATAAATAATGTATTAAAAAATCCCAGAGTCCAGCTCTCCAAATTCATTCTGAGATTGGAGACCCAAACTGCATTCTCTCTTACAGCAGCATTACTGAAATTACTGAATGTTCTCTTCTTGGACTGATGCCCTCCTATGGGATAAAAAGATATAATTCAGTGAGACATGTAACAATTATAACAACACATCACAAGGGGAAAATCCAGGCATTAGCTGTCTTGGCTCTGCAGAGTTATTGGGGGAGGCAGGAAATAAATTTTATTTCAAACGCAGGGTAAACAGTTGTAATTCCCTAAAACTGGTAGAGAGCAGACTCACTAGGTGTACTATCACTTTTGTTATCATATTTCATGCTACAAACACAGTTCCCCAACTTAAGTAATTTTGTTTCATCCATCTAGATAAATAAGGTTTTCTGTTGGGTTTTATTTTGTTACAGTTTGGAAGAGGGTTCTTTGCTCACTTCCATGTTTGCTTGGGGGTATTGAGAGTTGGGATTTGGTGCTGCTATTGTTTCAGGACATCGGTTGTTCTTTGGGATGTTTTTCAGATGAAGCAGATCAAAATGGACGGCAACACATGCCAGTGTGGATCAGGAAGGGGACATCCTGAAACAAGAAGCCACAAAGTATGTAAAACAATGATTCAGATTAGACTTTTCTAAGTGCCCTTCATCACAGCAGTGCTGAATGTTCTAGCTGGCAGCTCATCTTGAGCTGTCTTTGAAATCTGAGTGATGGACTTGATCCTTAAATATGGGAGAGTTGGGTACATCAATGACTGACCAATCATAAAACCCAAAGCAAACATACCGCTCACCTTCAATGTATTTTTATCCAGTGCCATAAACCAGTGAAAGTTGTCTGTAGAATAGGACTATAAAGCCATAGTCCTCACCAGTTTTCCATTTATAGTATTTTCTGGACAGGCAGGGACAAATAATTAGAGCAATTGTTTGTTTGTTTTTCTTGGCATGTTCTTTTTTTTGGTTACAGATATACAGTAATTTATATCTGTATTTTTTAGCTCTGCAGGTGATAGCCAGGAAAGTTCTGAAATAATTAGTTTTGAACAGTTTTCCAATTTTTCTTTGTCAAGAGTTAAGGAAATTTGTCATTTAAATCATTCCATTCTGTTAAAGATACAGGTAAATGAGACATAATTGTGCCAGAAATGGTGGGAAAAGAAACATATACCTGATGCAATGAATATATTTTGTAGTAATGTACTGGATTACAAATTAATTGTAACTGTGTGATTAAAAAAAAAAATAAAATCACACAGCCTGCAAAGATGAAAATACAAACCCACAATTTCAGGAATGTCCCAGAAGTTCAGTGTACATACTGTTGTATACAATTTTAAGGAAAGAGTGTGCCTGGTCCCATCCAGCTAAAATATTCACAATCCAAACAAAATGACAATTAAAAGGCATCAGAGAGAGAACACTCATGGAGGAAAAAACAACAATCATAATAATCACCAGAAAGCCAATTTACTGCCTTGCCTGCAGATAAATGCATATATAACATCATTACAGTTCAGAATATGAAGAAACAAGAAACATTATGGCACAGTGCCTTTCCCCTATTTGCTTTTCCATTGGCATGTAGTTACACTGTGAACTCCTTACAGTGTAGGCAGGAGGCACTCCTGCTGTCAAAATACTGCATGCAGCTTCTAACACAATGACTTTTCCACAGGCTGCAATACAAATATTAAACAATTTTCCTCTGCTCAACAGTCACAGTTATAAACACTGTATAATCATTGACTAGTCTTTGTTGCTAAAGATATTTATTGCATCACTTTCCTTCCCCTGCCTACCCAGGGTACTCAAGATTCATATTTTAGTATGTCCACTTAGTGGATGGACACCCCATGGTCTGGCTTTTTTTTAAGTGAGTTCTAACCAATGTACTGGTTACAAACTTGGACTAATGGAAATACACATCTACATCCTGCTTCCTTGCTGATACTGTGGGTCAGGTTTTTTTCCTCTGTGTTTCACATCTCCAGTCAATGTCAGGGTTCAAAGCAAAGATCAAGTCTTCTGGGGCTCCAACCTACAAAGAAATTCTCCGTAACCCGTGCCTCCAGTGCCCTTGAGCAATAGCCACAGGGAAGGGACTGACACATGGAAAGAGAAAACAGCAAAAAGGGGTTGAGCAAAAAACTCAGGCAGCACAGCTGAAGGGAAGGCTTTGAACTGTCTCACTGAAACCGGTCCCTCTCCGAGTGGCCTCGCCTGGATGTGTACATCCGGCAAGAGTGTTTCAAAGGTCTCAGGGTGGCGAGCACTGAACGAAGCCTCCAGAGCTGGAGTGGTTTGGTTTTAGGTAGGATTTTTCAGGGGGTCCGTTGCAAAGGAGAGTTACCAAGCGTTTCCTTGCGTGGTGTACAGCTGCCCTGTAAATGTGCGGGGAGAGCGAGGGGAGAATCCGCGGAGCCCCAGGGTTTGCTGCCTACCGCTCCTTGTCGCCGCGGGGGCCAGGACGAAGAGACCCTCGTCAGCGCAGGTTCCGAGCAGCCGCAGCCGCTCCGGGAGGGCTTTGTGCAGGCCGGCTTTGCTGAGAGTCTGGGCTTGAGATACAGCACCATCTAGAGGGAACGTGGGGCGGGGAGCCGGTGCCGGGCTCGGTGGGGTTTGGTTTCGACATTTTTCTGCCCGCCAGGGAGCGAGGGGGGTTGCATACCTGCCTGGGGCCGTGCGGGGCTGCTGTCCGCGACGCGTCCCCCTGGGCCGTGGGGCTGACCTTGCCGGGGCAACGCGCCGCGCCGGACCGCCGCTNGGGCCCGGGCGGGGCGTGGAGGGGCGGGAGGCGCCGCGCCGCCGGCGGGATGGAGGTGCCAGAACGACTCTTATTTCCAGTATGCCGTGGAAAGCCCGCTGGTCTTAATTGTCTGGCTCCTTCCCCTGGCGGGCCTCATCTTCTCCGAGGATGTAAATATTTATGTTAAAGCATGTCTATTTACTCCAGACACACGCGCTTCTGGAAGGCCAGAAGGGAATGACGAGGGCACAGGCTGTGTGCCTGCCGGGCATAGACACAGCCGAGTCGCGCCTTGCAGTGACTGATGGCTCAGGAGATCTTTGCGTGATCTTTCGTTGACTCTTTGTATTGCAGTCCTGCCACGATTTCCTATGAATGTTTGTTTGCGTTTATAGAGACAATCAGCTACAGTTATTATTTCTCATGCTCTGCACTGAGCAAACGTTTTGCCCGATTCGTTGAAACCACCTTTAAAACGATAGCTGGGAATAGATGGGAAAAGGTCATGTCAGCTAGGGCTTTTAATACCTTTAAAGCTATGTTTACAAGCTATATTTGCGTTGTCAGTGTTTTCATAACGCATCCAGTTCCTAGACAGTAGGTGTGCTCGGCAAAGCAATCGTCTTGGCTACTTAATGCTGTCAGTCGGCCGGTCTCCTTTCCAAATAGGGCTTGTAAGTTTTCGCTCTTCCCTCGAGTCCTTCAAGAAGGACACATCCCTGCTGCTCGTTGGGCTGCCCAGCACCCCCTGCACCCGATGAAATTCTCTGGCTCCATCGGGCTGTTTCCCCTCCTCCCGTCTCATTGCAGATTCCTTCCAGCTCCTTACGTGCCATCTTTGTGAGAAGGGTTTGGTTTAGGCATCTGCGTAGCTACCGCGACATGCTGAAATGTAGCACCGCGGTCACCACCGCAAAACGTTGGCGAAGCCTGTTCGGGGTGTGGGGTGGACAAACACAGATTTGGGGTTGTCGAGAGTACAAAAAAAATGTTGGTCTGACGTTTCTCGTTTTAGCAAAAGGATGTCTGGTATGAAATTGAGGGCACGTCACAGAAATCCAGGTGTTCCCCTGTGGCCGGGAAGACAAAAAGAGCGGCGGTGCCTGTGCCTCTGCCACCCTCTGGCGGAGAGCGGGGCGGAGGGCGCTGCTGGCAGCCGGCCGCGGGGACCGCGGAGTGAGCCGGCGGGGCATAGCGAACCCTCGGCACAGCGAAGGGGGGTGGGTTTGCTAAGCTACAGTTCACACGGACCCCCCTGCCTCACTCGTGGGCCGCATCGTGCGCCGGGGAGTGCCGGGGCCGGAGGGACGGTCCGAGCCGGAGTTCGCACCCGTCGCCTCTGCCGGTACGCTGATGTGTGCGGTGCTCTGCCGCCTGTTAGCACAGCCCGCGACCTCGGGTCAAGCCATTGCTATCTAGGGAAAGCCTCCGGCACCGTCTGCACAAGGGACTCAGCGGGGGACTCGCAAGGCAAGAAACCCCTGCCTGGGCTGACACCCCCGCCGCTGCTGGGCAGCCCTACCCGCTGCGGGAATCAGCCCCGCCGCCCCGGGGCGAAGCAGACCGCCGGCAGCAGCCGAGGCCGGGTGGGCCGCCCCTCCCCGCCCCAGCCGGCCGCCCCGGCGGTCCCCAGCCCCCGTGCGGAGCGGCGCGGAGGGGGTGGCGGCAGCCCTGTGACTCATGCCTGCGTCGAAGCAGATCAACCGGCGATTCACGCTTTTAAAAAAGCAAATCCGAGCACTTCTGGAAAAAAAGGTCATCTCGCATTAAATTCCGCGGCGCGATTGGTATTCCGACGTCGTTTCTGGCGGAGTTTATAAGCGGCGGGTCGCTCCCAGGCTGGAGTCGCCCTGCCTGCCTGGACGCCGGCAGTAAGAGTGGTCCGCTCGTCCCCTCGGTAAGTCTCCTCTAAACCGCTTCCTATTTTTCAAACCTTTGGGAACCTCTTTCAGGATCTGGAGCTTCTTTTTCCTCTAAAATCGGTTTTGGTCGCCGTCGTACCTATAGAGAGGTAACGGGTATTTTGATACAGCCAGCGCCTTAGACATTGTGTTAACCTGTTACTTCACTTCCAGGCATTGTCTAGAGAATCTCTTCTCCTTTATGGTTGTTTTCTTTTTCCTCTTAAAAAAAGTGAAATACCTGTTTTCCATTGAAATCATGGATCCGTTGCGTTTACACGCGGGCGTAAATCCGCCCAGCAGTGGAAATGAATCGGTAGCTACCGACTTGAAAAAAGCCGCTAACAAAGAAAGCGTTCCTTCGTTATCGCGACCTTCATTTTCTTTACAAGGGGAATCAAATAAATCGCAGGTAGCCGTAGGGACAAAGAGCCGAGCGGGGCACTGACCCAGCAATTCTCGATCAGCGATCCTGTATTGGTTATCGGAGCGCCGTGTCCGCCAGAAAGGAGCTGAACATCTGGCGAGGAGCGAGGGCTGGTCCGGCACCTTCCTTCTCCTAGACAGACATGCCTTCTCCTACCATTTGTGCCGCTAAAGCGAGCGCGGGCACAGGAGAGCGCTGGTTAGTGCTGGAGCACGTACTGGTCCCGATTTGCTGGAACATGTGTGTGCAAATACACATGTGTGCGGCGCCTGTCATTGGACCTGGGCAAAATGCACCTTTGTGGTGGCGGGGGTTTATCTGTCAGTCTTTCCTGAATGCTTAGCCTGGCATGTTGGGGGCTCGGATGATAACGCACAGAAACGGGCTCCGTTTGGGTTTGTAGGTCGTTTGGGCTGGTAATTTCTAAACCCGCTTTGCACGTTGGTTTCCATTTGACGCGAGCCACATAATTGCTCTGCTCAGCGGCCACCGATATAATTGCGATAGACTTCATGCTCCGCTAAATCCGTCATTCAGGCGCGCGGGTTAGCGCCTCGGCATCCAGCGAAGGGACGATTTTGCTCTTCAGCCTGTCGAGGCATTTTGCCGGCGCGCCGCTTGCGCCTGGCCCCGCGGCCCGGGCGCGGCCGGCTCCTGCCCGCCCGGCCCCTGCCCGTCCTGCCGCCGCCCCGGGACCTGCGTGGGTCACGCTGGGCTGCAGACTGCCGCCCGCTGCTGTCTGGACGGGACTCCCGTGCGGTTCTCCTGGAGACCAGACTACTAAAACCGCCTTTTCTTCCTTCCAGCAAATTCCTTGCTGCCCACCCCTCAGAGGAATATCGGAGAAAACCCGGGCTACGGGGACTGGGGCTTTTCTGAAGGCATGGCTTCCTCCGCTCCCTCGTCTTCCAACGACGCTCCGGACCCCACCCCAACTAATTTACGACCCACAAGTAGGTTTTAATATTTTCCTCGTTTAAAGAATTTTGGAGGCTTTCTCCACCTAAGCTTCAAAGACCAATTTCGAAACGAAACGACAAATCCATGAAGCTCTGTTCCGTGCCGTTAAGCAAGGTGCGGAAAGTGCTCTACACAAAGAAACCATCTTCCTGGTGGGAGCGGGAGAGATTGGTCTGTGGCGAATAAAACGCTAAGAGGATAAGCCCACCTCAGCGACCAGCGCTGGCTTTATCGTACGGCCACATTTGAGGGATGTAGACAATAAACTGAACACTCAGATGGCAAAAAAATCGAGATCTTGTAAGGGGTGTGGAGAAAATCAATCAGTTAAAGGACGAAGTTACACCAGTGGCTTAAAGCGGGTGTTCCACCCCCCCCCTTACATTTTATAAATGCTAATGCTGCAGCTTCCTTTCAGCCTACGCTGAAGCCTGTAATCAAGCGAAATTTGGATGCTAATTGTAGCTTTTCAAAGCCTTGTATTCCTAATTGCTCTGAATTCGCCTTGAGTTATTGAGGTGTGAGTGGGAAGCAGAGGCTGCTGCAGGTGGATAGAGAATCAGTTTATAGCCCTGCCAGGCAATTCAGACCGTCGCCTGCCGAAAATAATACTAAAAAAAAAAAAAANAAAAAAGAGGCTCGATGTTATAAAGCATCAGAGACAAAGAGCGGGCAACAGTAAGAAATGAAAGGTTGTCAGGCACAGCAAGGCGGGGAATAGCTTTTACCCTGAAAGGGCTACGAGGCACGAGCATCGGAGTCATTATTGTCATTATTCTGCAACTGGAAGGAACGGGGGAGGGGGCGAACGGCAGCACCGGGTCTTGTTCCAGGCGGGGGTGACAGGCTCTGCTGCCTTTGTACACGCAGAAATCGAATTAACTGATAACGCGGCTAAAAATGAGATAACCTCTGTCAGCGGCACCCCGCCCTGCCCGCCCGTGCCTCCCCGCCTGCCGGCACGGGCAGCGCCCCCGCC
>VXBL01006261.1:4496775-4518805 GCA_013400195.1 Aramus guarauna
CCGCCCGGCGGGCAGCGCTGAGGCGCTTCCCCCGCTTCTCCCTCCCCGAGGGGCCGGCCGCTGCCCTCCCCGCCCAGGTGAGCCGCCCACGTCCCAGCCCCTCTGCCGCCTTCTCCCCTCACGCCCCAACGCCACCCCGGCCCCTCAGTGCCACCGCCCACGGGCACCCCCTGTGCCCCTGCCCGCGGCCGCTTCCCCCTCCCCGCCGACGGCAGTGCACGCCACGGAGGCCGCCGTGGGGCCTCCCGCAGCCCGGCGGGGGAGGGGCGGGGGTTGCGAGGCACGGCCCGTGCCCCTCCGCCCGCCGCGGCCTCGCCTCAGCGACCGCCCCACGACTCCGCGGGCGAGAGGGTCGGAGATGCTCGGCTGTGCTCCGGGCAGGGGCCGGCAGCTCTTCCACCTCAGCCCTGGGCTTTGCTCCTCGCTTCCCCCCAGCTCAGCTGGGGCCGACCGTGGCCTGGCCGAGCTGCGGCTTACAAGGGCTGGGAAGGAGCTTGTCCTCTCCGTCGGTGCGGTCGCGCCGCCGGCGCTGACCCCGCGCAGGAGTCTTGGCAGCGTTTCCTCGAACGGCGGGCCAAGGGCTACCGGCCCCGGGGCCACCACATAGAGGGCCGGGAGCGTCCCTAGTGCGGCCGTCGGCGGCCCGTCAGTCCGGCCGAGGCTTAGTCATGCAAGTCCGATCATCTAGTCAAATACTATTTTTCACCCAATTAATTCCTGAACTCTTTTGTGACCCAATTTCACGCCATTTTATTTTAAGCTGCCTCTTCCCTGGAGCCCCGCCAGTAAATTATTAGATGTTCGGGTCCCGGGTGCCTTTCCCTCTCCTCTTGGCGGGCCCAGCGCGTCCCCTCGCTGTCACCCGAGCCCCAGCTGCCCCGCGCGGGGCACGCTCCGGCGCCGCCGAGCTCGGGACGCAGCCGTTTCTCCCGGACCTCATGAAAGGGGGCGCGTGCAGCGGAGCGGCAGGGCGGCCGGAGAGACCCGCCGCCCCAGGGGAACGTCTCTGTCCTCTCTTCCAGCTTACGACTCGTGGTGCGGCGTGGCTCACGGGTGCACCAGGAAGATCGGGCTGAAGATATGCGGTAAGTCCGCCCGTGCCTCGCCGTGCGACACCCCCCCACACNTCCGGGGAGGCCGGCGGCGAGGAACTAGTGGGTGGGGGGTTTGGCCGCCTCTCACTGTCTGAAATTTTTCAACCTTATCTGACTAGAAAATACGGATCTCCTGGGGGAAAAAGATTAACGAGAGCCTTATTAAAGAGCAATTCGTCAGCTTGCTGCGCTGGTAAGATAGCGCTGGCAGCCAGTCAGCGCGCAGGCACATGAAATGCAGGAAGGGAAACAAATGCACAATCGGATCGCAACGTTATAGCAAGAGATTCATTTGCAGATAACAAGCTGTCTTCCTTCTCCAGATTTCTCAGTAGCGCTTTGGCATACAAACAGCCAAATATTCATTTTCTGATGGGGAGAATCGTTCATCTTAGCCCGTGCCCCTTATGAATAGAAATTATTTCCCATTTTCCCCAGCTACCTCTTTTTTGGGGGGTGGAGGATTATTTCGTGGGAGAAACGGGGCTTTTTTTCAAAGCAAAGATGTATTTAAACCTCTTGCCCTACTTGCCCGAGTCGAAGCTTATTCGCTAAGGGGTTTGTTACGTGGAAGTTTGGACTGGAACAGAATCAGGGTGCGAATGTTTAGCCCTGTGTCTGTGCGAGATTTCATTGGCACCCGCAGGCGACATTAACGAGTAGTCGCTTAGTTCTATAAATAGCTCCTGATCTGGGTTTAATGGACCGTTTCCCTACCCGTCCCTTCAGTGGCTGGAGCGATGGGCTTTTTCATCATCATTTTAATTTAGCCCGGCAAGCAGAACTGATAAAGTAACGCACCGTTAGGCTTGTTCCGTGTTGCTAGACTACCGGGGTTACAGAGGGACATCGCAGCTTCTCTCAATGAGATCAAATACACCGAAAATTAAATATCCCACCATTTTGGATTTGAGAAAGGCAAAAGAGATTGTAGTAGAGGCTTTGTGAAGGGAATTCTAAACAAACAGGGCTGCTGTGGTTTTGGCTCGGGTTTGGTGCTCGGTTTTTCTTTTCTGTTTTACACGAAAAATACTGAGGGTGATTCGGAACAATCGGATTCGATCGCGACCACTGTTTTTGATCGTATGGGCCCTTTCATTTGAATCTAACATCTTCACAAAGGCAGAGAGGGAAGGTTGCCTTTGGTAAATACATACGGTGAAGTGTTAGCGTTGCCAACAATCCTAATTAAACATGCTAAGCAAGTTGACGTCTGACTGTTACAGATGATATCCCCTCGTCCTTACCTTTCATAAGACACCATTCCAGACCTTAAATATTGTCCAGACACAAAGCTATAGTAAGGCAGGCGCCTCGGAATTGTTCTTTCTGTATCACACAGGAATCGATTAATTTTGAATGCAAACTTTAAATAAGGGTTACGCTCAGAGAAAAGGCAGGTCTTAAACAATGAGTCGGTTTTTCCACCTGTGTTGTATATTGTGTGTTTGACATTTTCAGCAATTACATATCCAAGATGTACATGTCATTTCTTCTCAAACAACTGACCGATTTAAGGATTAGCTTCTTTCCTTTATGGTTAAAAGCCACCACCGGAAAAGAGCCTTGCTGCTGCCACACCCCCACGCTCTTCGTCTCCGCACATATGCATTTGAAAAAAAAAGATAACGTATTTTAAAGCAGTTTAATGAACTGTCACGGTAGGCAAACTGCGGGCAGATTTCCCCCTGTCTGGAATTGCATTTTACACCTTTCACTGCCACCTCGGCAATGATTATCGCTGCTGGGACCGATCCTGCTAACATTTGCTTGGCGTCAGTGGAAATGCTCAGGTGCGTCTTCAGCTGCTTGGCCCCGGCAGCTGACGATTCCGAGCCCGGCGAGCAACGCAGGAGAGTGGGATTTCAAAAGCAGCCATGTGAGTCAGAAACCCGCTTCCGGAGCGACTGGGATTTATGCTGCCAAGTCACGCAGGCGGTGCTGAACCCCCTGGCCACGGGGGGAACCAGAATCTCTTGCAGCTGCTACCGACGTGACCCACGGCACGGACCGGGACCCAGCAGGTCTGTCCCTGCCGCGGAAGCGGAGGTTCCCGCAGGGCAGCGAGGCCGAGGGGGGTTCACACGCCTGCCGCGTGCGAGGCCTGATGTGATATCACGCCGGATTTGTGGTCACGTCGGGGACCGAGGAACTCCTCGCCAGTCTGGTCTCACTCGGCTTTTAAAAACCTCGGTCTCTTAAAGCGCATCGATGAAAATACCTGTCAGTGGAGCACCTGCGGGAGGTAGCTGCTGCTGAGAAAGGCTGCGCTCTCCTCTGCTACAGGAGAAGCAGCGCGGACGCTGTTTCATGTGCTGCTACTCGCTGGATCTCTCCTACACTGACCTTACTTTTCGCATGGGATACAGACGAAAGGTTTGCTACAGTCATGCGTTTCCCCCCGGGCGTGGAAGGAGCCCTCGAGCGCAGGCTGCCGCGCTTCCCTGCAGCCCGGGACGCAGTCGGTGCTGGGGAGCGTCCCCCACCCTCACTTAAGGAGGAGGAGCGCGGGGAAGAAGAGGGTCCGGCGGCCCCAAAGTGAGGGGCAGCCTCTGCCCCGCTGGGCTCCCCCAGGTACCGAACCCTCCAGATCCGCGAGATACCGCTATGGCCGAGGGACCTGGGAGAACAGCACGTTATCTGCAGCCGACTGAGCGATGCCGGGTGGCAGCGGGTTCCTCCTTTCGGGCTTTTTTTTTTTTTTTTTTTAATCTCCGCCCTCGACCCGCCCCACGCGCGACCGCGCAGCCCGCGGGCCCCGCACGCTGACAGGCGCCGTGCGAAGCCGCTCTGAGCCCCAGCTGATCCCTGCCGCCTGAGCTCGCTGCCTCCGGCTTCGGTAGATAATAAGGGGGCCGGGGAGCCCCCGCGGGGAAGAACCGCCGCGAAGTCGTTTGGGCAAGGGGTGAGCTCCCTACCCCCGGCGTGCTGTCACCGCCGCCTCCCTGGCTCAGCTCTAGTTAGGCCAGATTGTTCAGGGAAGCCCCGGCCTCTCTGAGCCCAATGTGAGCCGAACCCGAGGCAACTGCAGCCTTTCTCGGCTACTGAAGCGCTGCCACCTCTTTTCCCACCGCAGCCTCCGAGGGACCCGTGTCTGCACGCCGAGAAGAGCCAGCTGTGCGGCGAGGAGCACGGCTCTCGGGGAGAGTACTGCTCTTCTTGCAGAAGTCTCTTCCCACTGAGCGTCGCCACAGAGAGCCTAGAAAAAAGAAGTGGAAAAATAAAGCAAAACGAAGCCACGGGGCCTGGGGAAAGAGGATCGCTCCCGAATTCAGTCTAGACTGCACCCGCTTCGGTATCAGCTGCTTCACCTCATGAGCAGGTGAACAGCACTAGGTGTTGCAGGAGCTGCAAGGACCGTTAAAAGCAGTAACAACAAATAAAAAAAAAAAAAAAGCCATCGATCCTGGACGGCTCTTCCTAATTTATGCACAAAGAGAGATTCCCTTAAATATTTTTTTTTCTCGTATAACTCGTGTTCCTCAAAGCATCATAGAAAGAAACTAATTAGTAGATCAATATTAAAAGGCAAAATGTGAAGTGTTCACTGAAAGGAGGGGCTAGACAAACCTGCCTGCGAACAACCGTCTTAGAGATTGGTTTGAGTGCCCGACTGATGCAGAAGGGGCTGCCGACCGGGGGCTACTTTTTCGGTAGCTCTTACGGGGCTGGCAGCAGGGGCCGAGGCACAGGTACCGTGCCGGGAGCCGTTCGCCCAGCGGCTCAGTGTCGCTCCCTTTTCTCCGCACGGACACGCGGCCCCCCGGGCCTGCCCAGGCTGCAGGGGATCGGGGCGGGCCGGCGGTGAGCGCCCGGCGGGAGGAGCCCGCAGTGCCGGTTCGCCGTCGGGGCTGCGGGCGGCCGGAGAGCGGGGACACATGGCCGGAGAGCGGAGGGCGTTGGAGAGAAGCGGCATCAGGGAACGTGGAGGAGCGAAATTACAGCGTTGGTTTTCCTCTCTGCAAATTCCTCCTCTCTAGCGGACATCCCCAGCCGCGACGTGCTTTGGCTTCAATGGTTACTTGTTAAAACACGAAAAGAAAGAAAAAGGAAAAAAAGAAAAAAAAAAAAAAAAAAAGCCGGCGCTGCCGTGCTGTCTGCTCCAAACATACAGGCACGCTCGCTGCAGCCTGGGAGGTCAAAATCCATTGCCTTTGTTATGGGAGGTCAAAATCCATTGCCTTTGTTAATAACGAAAAGCCCAACACTATGCGTGCTTTAGTGGGCATGGATTTAGTAGATCAAATCCCGAAAATTAATTGTGCTCTCTGCTTTGTTAAAGTAGACAGGTCTCGTTACTCGCCACAGGCCCTGCGTGGAGCCCACTGCCTATCTCTTGTGGAGAGAGGATTTATGACTGCTGTTGCACATAACAGCAGTTGGGATCAGGTCCTGGGCACCAGGGCTGCGACTCTGGTGAGAGTGGAGCTCCTGGAGAGCTCGGGGATGATTAGTGTTAGTATCAAAGCATCTTTTCAGGTGGAAAATCCGCATCTCCTGGACATGTGCTGGTACGTACTGGTAACAGGAAGGTGAGGTTGATGAGTGCTACCGGTGTCCTTAGAGCTCTGGTGCTCTCAGGATGGCTGCTCCAGAATGGCTGCTTGTTCTCATGCCTTTTGTGCGTGAGAGCACCACTAGGAGAACTGAAAGTGGCCCTGATTTTAATCATACATCATTGCCCCTGTCTGCTAGGTCCATAAACTTCGCCTGCAGGCTGAAATAGCATTGACTCATCCTGAACTCTCTTCCAGCGGCTGATTACTGAAGTGGAATCTGTCTGATCGACTTAATAAGAATTTACCACTGCACTAAATGACGAAAATTTGTTTTTTGCATGGCTGGGTTTTTGCAGTTGATGGCATTTTGAGCTCTCCCTCCTGGAGGCAAATAATCCCCATAAATACTCTTATTTCTGACCTCATTAGTCAGATCCAGAGCCAACACTGCTTTGAACTGTTGTCTAGAGACCTGCGTTAGATATTTCTAAACATGTTGGGAAGCGAGAAAGCTCTGACCTGTGCACCTTGCAATAACAATGTAGGGTTCCTGCAAAGGACCAATAGTCTGGAAGACAAAGGCCGGATCGTCAGCTCCCTGAAGGAAAGGCAGTCCTCCAAGAGCCTGCTGGCATGTGAGAACAGCGAGAAGGAATCCAGGTTCCGGCGCACCGAGACAGACTTCTCCAATTTGTATGCCAGAGGTAAATGCTCTTTACAGCTTCTGCTTGCTCTAGATCAGGCACGTCCCTTAGTAGTCTGCCCTTGCCTCCCATGGAAGTGCAGCCACATTCAGACCATGCTTTTGCTTGGTTGTTTTTGAAGGAAGCTCTCCGCGTCTATGTTTGCTGAGAGCCGCGCTGGTGATGTGTACAAGTTTCTTGAAATGCTATTTTGCGCACTTTGGGCTGATCCTCTGCAGCTCAGCTCCAGCGGTTCCTCTGGGATCACTCCAGATCCAGCCTCTGGGAGGAGAGTGATTTTGTATTTTATTTCCTCCTCAGTAAATTAGCAATGAAACAGTCCGTGATTGCTGGTACAGGGCCATTGACGAGGAGGGTGGGGAAGGGAAATCAATCCCTTTGTGGGTCATTGGGTGGGGAGCATTGCAAGAGAAGGGCAGGTGGGTGTCTGGGGGTGCTCTTGGTCCCTGGGAGGTGAGCGCACCGCACAGTATTAGCAGTGCAGGGCATGCTCTTGGCTGGGGTGCCTCGGAGGTGCCCCCGCTGTTCCCATGGAAGACCTGGGCTCGCCCTTCCCCACTGGGTGAGAGGGGCCAGGAGCCCTGGGGTCAGCGGCTGGGTTTCACTCACCTGGGAGCGAGTGGGGTGGCCCGGGGCTGGCCACTGGTCCTGCTGTGGCCAGGCTGTGCCGGGGCCATGGCTTCCAGGTCCTGGGAGAGCTGCAGGTGGCTGGGCTGGTTCATTTCCACCTGTCGCTCCAAAAGCAGGTGCTGACAGCTGGTTTGCCCCACAGATTTGCTGCCTGCCAAGAATGGTGAGGAGCAGACCATGCAGTTCCTACTGGAGGTTGTGGACATCCTCCTCAACTATGTGAGGAAGACGTTTGACAGATCCACCAAAGTGCTGGACTTTCACCACCCACACCAGCTCCTGGAGGGCATGGAGGGCTTCAACCTGGAGCTCTCGGACAACCCCGAGTCCCTGGAGCAGATCCTGGTGGACTGCCGGGACACACTGAAATACGGAGTGAGGACAGGTAGGGTCTCACACACTACTCTGGAGAGTCCCTCCTGGGGCTTTTCTGTGGCCCAGGGTGAAGGGAGGGGGTTTGAGCCCACAGAGGTAAGCCCACACCCTCACCTCTGCCTCTCTGGAGGCTCAGCTCCAGGGCTGTCTGCAGGCGTTGGAAGTGTCTCTGCTCAGAAACTTCAGTTATTGATGCTCCATCTGTCCCCGATGGGTAGGGCTCAGTGCTGTTTGCAGTGCCTAGGAACAAGTTTTTAAGACATAATCTCTTTCACTTGATGAAATGCGAGCTGTATCTCCAGGGAGCAATATCATTAGGTAAACGAGGGCATAAATGACACTGAATTTGCAGTTTTTCTTCTTTATGTTCACCAGACGTTTAATGAAAAAGAGACTGAAATTCTAGGAATCCTCAATAAAGGAACCCTGTGGATTTCAGCCCATTACCCAGGAGCTCTGCCTGTCCAGGTCCCTCTGATTCAGATAGAAATGCCCATTTGTACTTCTTTTACTGGGTGAGCTGTGGCCAGGTTCTAAAGCAAAGCCTTTGCTTTTTCAGGCTGTTTGGCCTGAAATGTTTTACATCTCTATCAGCAGACAGCTCAGCTGGCAGCAAGCCCTGACTGCTGTACGTACCCAAGCAGGTGAGGAACTGGAGCGATAACAGAGCAGGGGTCGTGTTCCCCCTCCCCAGTCTTGCTCCAACATTTCAGGGCTGCTGGGCTCTGCCCGGTGAGCTGCCCTCTTCAGCATGGCACGGCTTGGCACTGCTGCCATGGTAGGCAGCAGTCTCCCTGCGGAGCTGAAGCTGCAGGAGCTGGTAGGGAGAGGCTTTTGTCTGGCAGTCTCTGGGTAGGCAGCTGCGAGCAATGGCTCCTGAACAACGGGGCGCTGCTTTCTGCACTGTTTAGTTATGCAGCTGGGAAAAAACAACGCAGTGCACTGAAGGAACAAAATCTTGACAACAAATGTGGCAGATACCTTCCTGTCTTTTGCCATTTACATATGGTGGTTTGATTCATTCAAGAGCGGCAGGGGCATATTTTGATTTAGTGCCCTTAATCAAAGGGAGCGTATTTCACTCCCAGACCCATGGTCATCGAGCAGGTGGCCAGTAGCAAAGCCAGAGTCACCGCGGCCTGTGGTGCCTGCGTCGTTATTCAGGTATTGATTGCGCCGGGACGTCAAACAATCTCTTCCCCTCACCCTCACTTCCCCTGGAGCTTTTGCGGGACCGGCAGGACCTGTCCCCGGGAGCTGAGATGCAGGTATCTGATCAGACACAAGCTCTATTCAAAGCAGCACCCGGTGCAGCTTTAAAGAAGAGCTGCTCGGGCCGTGTGACGACCCAGGACACACGCTCTGGCTTCCCGGGCCCCAAGGGCTCAGGGCTCACGTTCTTTCCCCAGGGGAAGCTCCCTTTAAAGCCAGTGGAGCTGAATCTACAGCCCAGCTTCAGGAGGGTGCAGGCTCGGTGACAGCTTTGGGAGGTCAGCGAAATGTCTCTTAAAATAACTTCCCAAACTGTGTGTCGTGGCAAGGGGGAGAAGTGGTGATTTGCAAAGCAAATAGCTAAACCATGATGATATTTCTGGGCTTTAACCCTGAGCCGCTTAGCTCCCCGGGGCGGGAGCAGCCCGGTCGCTTCGCCTCAAGCGTTCCCCCAATTTCCGCGGCAGCCTCCTCTTCTGGATGTGCCGAGACGCGGCACTGCCGGCAGGCTCACGCCTCCAAAAGGTTCCCGCTGACATCGCTCGGAGTGGAATCGCAGAGGTTTCATTTATTTCTTTATGTCAAAAGATGCTGATGTTCCCAGTGTTGAGCCAAACGCGACGTGACAGGGTCCCCCCGGGCGTCGAGTGCCGAACGGGCTGAGCTGTCCTCAGTGTGTTATCTGCGTCTCCTTTCCCTCGACGGCAGAGATAAGGGTTAAATCATGACACCTCCCCCCTCCCCTCAAAGTCCGTCATCATTTGTTAGGAATTACATCTCTTCAGGCTAGAAAGGTAGACCCCCAATAGTCGGGCTTATTGCTTATAAAAGTTGTTAAAACAACTTTGGCTGAAACACAGGAATATGATTGACTTCGGTCTGATAGCAAAGCCTTTGTGTGGGGTGAATCCTAGCCTTTAAACCACGTGGGGGAAACGCCCCTGCGGGGGGGCTCTTGGGGGGCTCTCAGCGTCCCGGTGCAGCGGGTCCCGCCGCGCTGGGGCATCTCCCGCAGAGACCGCGCGGAACGCCGCTCCCGTGGCCGGGCGGCTCGGCAGCGGGCTGCTCCGCACCCCCCCCTGAGCACTACGGCCTCATTACAAGCGGATGAGCCATTCTCTCTTTCTCCATTCAAACGCAGATGACCCTAGCACCTGCAGGTTGTTACTGCCAAGGACCACCCCCCCACCCCCAATTCACAGCACGGCGGAGGTTGGGGGGCGGCCCTGGAGGTGGGCTAGCCCGAGCCCTTGCACAGGTTCCGGGGATGTTTTACAGGCTCGATCGGCTCTGAGGTTCCCTCTTTTAATTTAAACGTTAGTGATTCCATACAGGAGCAGCCTCCAAATCGGGTTTTCAAGTTTGTAATAAGACATCCGTGAATGTTGTTTAACGTCTCCACATAAGCAGGACTTGCTTTGAAAACGTAGCTGCAAGGGTGTTATGAGTGCAAAGCTATGGTTTGTGTAAGAATAGTTGGATGGTTTAAAATTGAAACCTGAGAGATACAGGTGGAGTTGTTCTAAATTGCTGTCAATTCTCCTTCCAGGTCATCCTCGCTTTTTCAATCAGCTGTCCACAGGACTTGACATCATTGGTTTGGCTGGAGAGTGGCTGACATCAACTGCTAACACAAACATGTAAGCAATGGCTTGTCGTCGGTGCTTAGAGGGGCTGCCGTCTATCAAGTAGATGTATATTGTCATGGATGTGAATAATTTTCTTCTTTAAATGCTGATTGCTGCCTCTTCAGTAAAAGCATCTCATATTTTTCTTAATGCGACTGTAATACAGTGAAAATAGTTATATAAAGCTGAACAGTTTTACATTTCTGATAAATAGAAATGCGAATATCCCAGAGCACGTGGTAAGTAAAACATGCTGATTATAACATAGCAAGAAATTATTTTTCTTCTCTTGGATCAATCTTCTTTATCTTTTCCTTTTTTTAAAAAAAATTACTTTAAGCTTTGTCTCTAGATTGAGTAATTCTGCAGCTATCCATATATTAACACTAGAATACAAAATATATAAAACTTTGCTGTCTTGTCTCCTGTTGACTTCAGAGATAGCAGGCTTGGGGCACCACCTTCTCCTGTTCATGTGCTGGTAAAGAAGTGGCTTCTCGGTGTCTCTAAAATGACTAAAAATGTAACATTGAAAATTAATATTATGACAATGAAGGAATTGGTCTAAGATTTATTAAAGTTGTGTGTAAATAAATAAATGGAAGTATAAAACCAGTAAAACTTTACATCTACAACATTTCAATGAGGAAACTTCCTAATTTTTCTTGACCTCAAAATTAATGAAAGCTAGATGTAAAATTAAGGTATTATGTTAAATTTTTGCAATAAAGAGTGTAATTAATGAAGAAAAAAAAAAACAAAAAAAAACAAAACACAAACCACCAAACCTAAAATCCTTCTAGCCAGTTTTTATTTATATATTGATTTGTATATGATCAAAAATGTGATGGGAGCCCAAATATTTGGCAGGTAACAGGCTGCCTTCTGTTTTTGTTTTAACTCTAAAGCTACCCCTGTTTGGGGTAGCTTGTTGCTAATTGGCAGAACACAGGAAATGTATCTGCAGATTAGAAAATGAACAATATTTTCACTGGCCTATCCATGAGCAAATGGTTCATCAAGTATAGCTGATTACTAATAGCTCTATGTAGATTACAGGCTGTGCCTGTTTTGTGACACTAGCAATAAAGAAAAATACATAAGGTGCTCCAGCCAAAACCAGTCTGCACTTTGTAATAATTGTCTTCTCAATTAATTCTCTGTTTGCTAAAAATTCGTATGAGACATTCAGATTCAAAAGCTGATTGGGAAGAAAACCCAGCAACATATATTTTAATCATAAAACAAATATTGCAAAGTGCCTTTTTTTTTTTCTTTCTTTTAAACACCTCAATTAAAAGTGAAAACAAATCTGATTACATTTCTAAAAGAAAAATTTGCTTAAATATTGTTCTTCTGTGACAAAAACATACCTCAGTAAGTGTCACTTTTCCTCTTTTCCTTAGGCTAACTTTGTTATCCTAGCTTAGTTATCCTTTTGTAATCAGTGAAACTGCACAAAGGACAGAATAGAATTCAGCTCTGTGGCAAACTGTGATAGTATTATGAAATATTGCCATCATTATTAAGAACATCGCACTCATTCAGTTCTGACAGAGTAACTTTTTTAAATGAGGTTGCTTTTGCCTTTGGTTTTAAAAATAAATTATTAAATAGCTAGTTCTGTAAAGCAAGTTTCTGAACCATCTATGCTTTAAACAAGATCATATCTTGAAAATACTTCCGCGAGCATGACAATTGAGTATCTATTTGCTTGTATGAGGTTTAGCAAATGCAAAATAATACATCGCTCTCTTCTTTTTCAGCAAACCAAGGTCAACATGATACGCTTTCAAATAACACAGTAGCTGCAAGTAAGGTTAAAGCAAGATGTTTGTAAAATATGATTCAAAGAACGGACAGAGAAGGTTATTAAAAATAGCCAAATCGTCTGTAAGAGCTCTGGGGAACATACTATTTGTTTTGAGCAGTGTTCTGACCTTTACCTAGAAACTGTTCTAGTTCAGCTACGCAAGCGTGTAATGCACAAGGGACAGTAACACTGGATTATTGTAGGGAATGCTTTCCATTTGCCATTCTTTCTTTTCCACCTATAAACAATATTTAAAATATTTGAGAACAATTACAAAATATGTGTTTTCTTCCACAAATGAGTTTTGAGTAATCAAAACATCTGTACTCTCTTAAAATTTTAAATTTTCATTTGGAAATATTACTTAAATGTCACTGTGAAGATAATATATTAAACATAATAGGATTCCCACATTGACTTGGAAATAATGTATCAATGTGCTATTCATAGCTCAATCACTAATCATAAGACTTTCAGGGTGGAAATTTCAGAAGTTGCTATTATTCATCCAGCTCCAGGATCTGTAGTGCAAGGCATTTGCTCACCATGCACCAGTCAGATGAAGTTAGAAAGCAGTAGTATTATCTGGAAGTTCTCTTTATGCCCACTGTTAGCTGAGACAAGAGAGTTATATTGGTATTTTCAGTATTATGCATTTATGCTTATAAAAATGTAACATAGAAAAATGCTGTAAAATGCTTTATGTTTATTTTCAGAATGCTTTTTACATAGTGGCAAATGGGAGAACACGTAGCTAGAATGATTTGGCCTGATAAAATGATTAGGCCTTTAGGTGAGAACAAATTTAAGCCAGCGCTGAGCACTACCAAAAAACCCCCCATCCATTCTGTTTCGTAAAGAGCTGAGACTCATGACTGTTGTAGTTAATTCACAGAAATACCTGTAAAGGTTTTAACTGTACAAAAAAATCTAACCAGCACTTTTTGTCAGGAGATTGGTTCTAAAGTCAAACAGTTCCTTCCAAGCCAAACAGATTTTCTATGTTTAACTGAAATTTTCAAAGTCATTTGAGTATGAAACAAATAAGTGAACTTTAGCAAGATATGATTTTTAAAATCTTAGCCATCATCTAATATAGTTGCATTGGCCTTATCATCTGCAGTCGTCTTTTATTTCTTTGTCAGTCTTTGGAGACTCAGAAAATAATTACATAATAAAATAAATGTTATTTTATTTGGGTTTAAGTATATTCAGAAGTCCCCTTGTGAACACTGGATAATTTATATACAAAAAAAACTTGCCTAACATTATATATTTTTTTTGTATGAGCCTTTAAGTCTTCTGGGAAATATGTAGAGATCAGTGTAAAACATCTCAGGGCAAAATTCAAAATGTGTTAAAACTAGTGGAAAAAATCACGTTGACTTAAACATATCTTGTGTTAGACTACAGTGAACACACTGCTGTGTTCCTGTTGACTTCATTTGGTCATTCTGCCTAAATAAAGATTGGAATGTATCCTAGACTTGCAGTGCTTAAAAACAAAACAAAATCCCCAATGTTAGCAGATGCCAACTGGTTTATTAATTTTCTCTCTCGGTAAATATTGGCAGCACTCAATTTCAGATCAGCATTCAACTGTCTCTCTGATAGTTCTAACGGAAATAAAAGTGAAATAAGCAGTATTTTGGCTTCTGAAAATAGCAATTACAATTAAATTGCAAATGCTGTTTAATCTTAAAGCAATGTTTTAAAAATAGTGGTGGTGTTTCTCTGGTGGACTAAGGACACATAAGGATTCTAGAAAACATTAATGTTTTAGCTAACCAGTGTAGCTGTAAATAAAAGACGAGCTTTTAGGACACATGTTCCCTTCTTCATACCATGTCTCCTTCAAGTTTGCCATACCTATTCTCAAAATGTCATTTTAGTATTAGAGATGCAACACATACGTTTTGGCAAAATTATTCCAGTGGAAGACATCAGTCAGATCCAAGCTGTCAGGATGTCATATTCTTAAAGATTCCTTTGGAAATCATGGGTTGACCCGTTTTTTTCAGCTTCCTTTCCCCCCTTCCTTTTTTTACTACTTGTTCCTCCCACACACATACAGTAAGCAGTGTTTGTTTACAGCAGTAGCAATTTATCCATGTACCTTGATCACCAGAAGTGGTTGTATGGCTGTCCCTTTCCATCCACATATCTGCTTGTGATATCAGGGCATACCAGGCTATGCAATGTTTTTTGCCCTCATTAAGGGGATACAATAGTTGACTGCTGTCATGTTTTTTTTGTAATTGGTAATTAGAAAATCATCATTTATAATTACTCTTGACAGTTATTGATCACATGGTATTGTAGAAATAAGTTGTCCTTGGAGATCATCAACATAATAAATCCACATAATTAATTGTATTTAGACTTTGAAGCTCTGGCTCAATACTTCTAATTATGGTTGCCTTTAGCTCAGTAAAGTTCACTGTTTTCATAAGGATTTGGCAATATGTTATTCCACAAGTGCAAAATTGGCACTTCGGGAACAAATATTTTACTGTACAAACTTGTACAGCAGTCAGCAGCACTATGATGATAGAGCATTAGGTCTTATGTTGGTTACACAGAAAGTTGCAGAAGAGCTAATACTGTAGGTTTTATCGACCGATATCTCCAGTATTGTCTTCCTGAGGGTTTTTGCTTAGTAAAGGTTGAAATATTAGAACTTCAATTTGTAGGAGAACTTTTAGGAATCTTAAGCATTTTCACAAAGAATCATAGACTGGGAATTTATTGTGTGTTTTTAGAATCTGTATTTGATCTTGTTTGGTTTTGTTTGCTTTATCCATGCAGGTTTACCTATGAAATTGCCCCTGTTTTTGTCCTCATGGAACAAATAACACTTCGGAAGATGAGAGAGATTATTGGATGGTCAAACAAAGATGGAGATGGAATATTCTCACCTGGTGAGTTTTTCATCTCTGTTTTGGTGATTTGATTAAAACTTTAAAAGTTAAAATAAACATAAGCTGTGTCTGAATACCCAAAATATCTGCAATACAAAACAATGTGTCGGGTATTTAGAAGTAGGAATTCCCCCCCTGAAGTACATGCTTTGTTTAAGCATCCCACAAAAAAGTTGGAGGAGCGGAACTTTTGAATATGTCTATGTATCATGGCTGGCCAACATTTTAAACTTGACTATGAGCTCTGATACATAGTTAGGCACGCTTTTTTTGTGCCCCATTTCTGAAGGTGCTGAGCATGAGCTTTAGAGAATCATGTACAGATCTCTTTGATGGTCATTGAGGATTTGGGCTCAGTCAGAAAAAGACTGTGACTGCCTGTCACTTGCTGGGACATATTATCTGTCTGGATTCACAAATATGATTCTGAAGATCAAGACAAAGTGTCTTTCTATGAAGGTGATATAAAGGCAGGCAGCAGTGGCATAAAAACTGGTAAACCATATGGAAATCCTGGACCCATGTGTGGCAGAACTCCAGATTTCTGGGTTTGGGGTGGGGGACACACCATCCTCTTTCAGAGGATGAAGGACAATTCCACCTCCTTTTAGAACAGCCCACATAAAGTGCAGTAAAAAATACAGATCTTTCTCAGTGTTCTGGTTGATGAAGAAATTTTAGAGAAATAAGTTATTGTAGACTTTATGGATGAGATTCAAATTACTAAATCTTGAGGTCTGCATCATAGAACTCAGCTAACTGTTCTGGGCTCTTTTTAGTAGTAAATCAAGAGAAATAGGTGCTTTCCCTTGATTCACATTCTTCAAAAGTACGTGTCAAAATAGGTTAGCAGAATGATAGCCTGCAAAGTGCCTCTTTCCCTTAACTGTCTATAAGGAAGCTTAGAATAACTAGCTCAGCTGTAGAAATCTCCCTTTTAGGCATCTACTTCTATATCTACAATGAGATGGGATAAATCTGTCCAGTGTGCAACATTTCTTCAGTCTCGGACAATTTGATAAGTTCCGTTTATTCTTGCTAACAAGAACTTATCATGCATAAGCAGCACAATGAAAGCTGAACTTTTTAGGGGTGTGTTACAAAAAGTTAACAATTGAAAGAGATGATGGATAGGAAATTCTAACTATCAGTATGACTTTCTAGAGGGTCTGTCCCTACACTATTTAGACAGATGACTGTGTATTTCAGAGATTTATTTTTTTTATAGTTCACTGCCACTTTCACTACATAATGCAAATGAAACTTGTATGTCTTGGGTCTAATAGGCTTTTTTTTCTCATTATCACTATTTTATTATTCATTCATTTATTCATTCACAGGAGGAGCTATCTCCAACATGTACAGCATAATGGCTGCACGCTACAAGTACTTCCCTGAAGTCAAAACCAAAGGCATGGCTGCAGTCCCTAAACTGGTTCTCTTTACCTCGGAACATGTGAGCTTAATATGCTGATAATTCTTAATTTATTGATGTATGTTGTGAAGATGTTTCTTCACTAAACAACCACTCTGTTAAATGTGCATATGTTTTGCTGCAGAGTCACTACTCGATAAAGAAAGCTGGAGCTGCACTTGGATTTGGAACAGACAATGTGATTTTGATAAAATGCAATGAAAGGTAGGATGAATGTTAAGGTTTTGATGTATTAAATGTGTTCATCTGTTAAATTTGTTGTATTGTGCTTAAGGACTGGTTCAGTACAGTGTGTCAAGTTGCTAATGGCCTGTTGAGAAAATCCTATTAAATTATTTCAACTGTAGCTAGTATTTCCATATGCACTTTTTAATTTTCTTTGTCTTTCTGTTTTTACAATAATTACAGAGGCAAAATAATACCAGCTGATTTGGAGGCAAAAATTTTGGAAGCAAAACAAAAGGTCTGTGTTTTTAAAAATTAGTACTTAAATGCTTAGCTTAGTGAAATTACCTCTTCCTTTGAAGGCTGAGAGTTAACATTAAAATAGGACATGATAATGATATAAATATTATAATAATATTTTCAGCTGCTTAATTATACATTCGTGTATTAGCAAATTATCTATGTCTTGCTAAAGTTTCCATTTACTGTTTAAAACCAAAGTATTACTAACTCTTGAACCACATCTGTATTTCATGACTTTAAAAAAATAACATTCTGTTTGGAAATATATGGAAAAAGAATGAAAACATGAAATTAACCTACTTTTATCCAAACTTTAAAGTTTAGTCTAAACCATCAAAAATTCTGTTGAAGTTTAGTCCTAAAAATTCTCATAGATGTCAAGGCTGCAGGGTTAAGTAAATATAGCCATTAAGTTCAATTTTTTTGAGGCATTCATTGCTATTTGTTGAATCAGTGCAATGAAGAATCCATTAATTTTGTATAAAACCACCAAAGTTAGAGCAGTCAAGATTATTATTTTTTTATTTCTTAACTTCATTACATTTGGGCATTCTATAAAAATGCAGTTCAGATTTATTGCATCTAATTCAAAATTGTCTCACTTTGATCTGATAGTTCCACATTTATTGCTTTTATTTTGGATTGCTTTGTTCTGATTTGTTCTGTCTGGTAGTAGATAAAGACTAAAGAAACAACTTCAAGCCTTCAAATCACAACTTATAAATCACATTTAATTAATTTTCCTTTATACTGCTGTAGACGTCTCAATTTTACTTGACTATTGCAAGTATTCTACTAGAACGTTTGCATCTCCTCACTGAAAGAGATTAGACAAAATAATATTATTTACCTTTTGACTAGTAAATTTTGTGAAGTTACAGCAGAATAAAAACGGAGTTTGTTCCTACCATGTATACAATTTGTTAGTTTCTACTGTTGTTTATATGTACCTTTCATGTGGGGAAAAAAAGCATTTTTAGGCTGGAAAATGAGATAGCAACATTTCTAAAATGATTTTTCACTATTTTTTTTCCCCCCTCTGAAAGACGCTGGATTTTATATTTAATATTTTTATTTTTATTGTAGGGATACATTCCTCTTTTTGTAAATGCAACTGCAGGCACAACAGTATATGGCGCCTTTGACCCAATACAGGAGATTGCAGATATATGTGAAAAATACAACCTCTGGCTCCATGTAGATGTAAGTAACTAAATGAAGTACTATTATTGAGGCAAAAGAGGATTTTTGCTTATACATGTCTTGTCTTGAATTAAAATATTTACTAGATCCTGATATCCTGAGTAAATTAAAATATGTTAGGCTTTTCCAAAACAATGAGTCTTTTTTTCCTATCTCTTCCAGGCTGCCTGGGGAGGTGGACTCTTAATGTCCCGAAAGCATCGTCATAAATTGAATGGAATAGAAAGGTACTACATGGTGCTTATTTGTAATATTGTTATTAAAGTACTTTCATCAGGTGCATAACACTTCACAAATTCATGAAAAGATCAATTTGCTGCATTAAGGAGTTTAAACATTAAATTAAACAAAAGCAAGACAGACAGGAAAGGTTCACACTAGGAAGACTGAAACAATACTACAGAAGAAAACAGCAATGTACAGTGGCGTGAAAGGTAAGTTTTCAGCAGATGTGAAGGAGGACAAGGATATTGCTTGGCGAAAAGAAAGACTGTTCTATGCATAGCTTTGAGGGGATCATAAGTCTGAGTGAAGAAGGATTTAAGGAAAAAAATTAAGTGAGAGCACTAGACTATCTCTGAAATGTAGGGCTTTGAGAATAGCAGCGAGAAATGAGGAATCCAGAGAAGATGTTTGAGCATGAATACCTATGCTGGGAAGCCATGACATGGTGGGAATTTGTAGAGATTCTCTCCTGAAAGGTGTTTGCAATTATTTCCAGAAAATAAAGAATATATGTGCTGCCTGAAAATGAGTGTTCTGTAAATGAACATTTATAAGTATATATTTATGCTTGCTTTTCTGTTGCTTATTTATATATACAGACACATAAATATACAAAGAGAGGAACATATGGTACAGACTGAACTAGGAGCAACTTTTAAGGGCAAATTTCAGTACCTATAAAGCTGGAGAGGACTGATTGCCCTGGTTGGAAAGGCCTGGTAGGAAAACCACGTGGACTCTTCTGTCACAGGGACAGCGGTGTGTGATGTGGCAGGAGTACCCTCAAGTAACAGAATTTTATCAGTCTCTGCCCAATCCAATTTGCAAGTCACTCGTGTTGTGGCAACATGTCCAATATGAGGTCAGCATTATAAAATAATTTCCTTAAGCAACACAGGTTGGGTCACAGTAGTTTGGCACACCTCTCTTGACCTGAGGTCAACCCAGAGGTGCTAATTAAGACCATAAACTTAAGCAAATAGAGAAAGTAGCAGGCCACTAAGCATGATATAATTTCTTTTCTAGTCAGCTGTATGTATCTCCAGACATGGGATGGGGCCCATGTGTACTGTGTGATTGCCTGTCACAGGCCCCAGCTGAGGTCTATTGCTAACACTTGGGCCAGGTTTGTCCTGCCTGGAGACACGGGAGTGTAAGGACTGGCTTGGTGCCACCATACAGAGCTGGGATTGCCTCTGGTAGGATAGCCTCCAGCTGTCTGTCTGTGCAGGGTAGAAAGTGACGTCTTCATGTCAAAATAAACCAAATGCTTCTTGTGAAAAAGACTTGAAATTGTCTTTCTTTGGAACCCTGAAAGTTAAATAGATGTGCGAAACTGAAACTATAGCATTCTCAAAAGGAAATGAGCTGTTACATAAATTTGTGTTGCTTGACTACTCCATCTGAACTACTAGTGAAGTTTTTTAAAAAGAGAATTGCCTCCTAAGTCCAAGCTATATACCTGCTCATTTGTAGCGCCTAGGCAGGAGTTTTTGGAGGGATGGTGAGCATCCCAGGTATAGCACAGGCTGCACTCTTCTTCTGGCTGAGGGATGTGATGGTCTAACCTAGCGCAGTTGGAATTGGAATCATATCTGGAATTTTTATGGAATTAGTGGTCCTCAGACTGGGGTGGAGAAGTCATTGTGTTGCATAAAGCAGAGGAACTGTGCGTGTGTGTGTTGCCTGAGAGCAGGGTGCAGAAGAAGAGGAAATATCTTTGAATTTTCCTTCAACTGCATTGTAAGAACATACACATAGTCTGTGAAATATGATTATACACTTTCCTTCTCTGGAACACACAGTAAATCAAGGGGACATTTGGTAATTAATTACTTAGGATGAAGAGGTCAATGGATGTGCAACATTGGCACATTTATTTTAGCATTATCATTAATCTGTCTAGGATAATATGTTAAAAATACAGAACATCTCATCTGTTTGGCTAGTAAATTAGGTGATCTTGTGTATCCACCTGTGCTTACACATAAAAAGTTGTAAGCTTTACATACAGAATGGTAGGATTGTGATGTTAAGTTTTATTGCCTTTTAATGGTCCATGGGCTTGACAAGCTAGTACAGAAAAGGCCTCTTGTGGCTCTGACTGGAAAAGCAGATAAGCATGCGGGCTGTCTTTTCCCTTGCTTTCTACTTTTCCAGCAGTTGTTCAGTAAAGAACTGTATTCTCCCAGAATTCACATTATTTTCTTAATTCTCTGACACCCTCCCCCAATCAGTACCTTGAATTGACATAACCTGTCAAACTGTTTTTGTTAGTTTTATTCGTGCTATTTCTAGAAGCAGAGTCTCCTGGGGATGAAGTTACTATATCAGCTAATCAGCATAGTCTGACACTAATTAGCTGGTATTAGTAATAATATAAACTAATCAGAAGTCTGACATTGCATTGTTAACACGCAAAAAATTCGTTTCCTGGACAGTATAGCTGGGAAAGAAGACACTTGAGACAGTAATAATCTCCGTAGTGAAATCATCATGGCCAAAACTCCATATGTTTCCAGCTGAATGCAGAAAACAAAGCTGACTGCTTCAGGTTAAGTTTCTGTTTTCAAGATCTGTCTGAATGTGTCATTTTTTTTGCAGAGCCAACTCAGTCACTTGGAATCCACACAAGATGATGGGAGTGTTGTTACAATGTTCTGCCATTCTTGTCCGGGAGAAGGTCTGCCTTATATTTNCAAGCCCTACTTTGCAAGAGAGTGGTGCAAAATCCATTTAATTTCGAAACTTCTTTTGGAAGCAATAATTGTGTGGGTTTACATTGTGTGCAGGAAGTTTTATCTTGTGTGTGCTTGTGTGTAAAGCTGTAGACAATATGGGTCAGATCTTTAGCTGTTGAATGTTTGCAGATTCTAATAACGACACTAGAGCCATGCTAATGTACTTCATCTGAGCATCTGCCCTGTTTCTATGATATCTGAACATACACCCTTGGTCATAGTAATTGGTCACAGTCTAAACTGCTTAAATAAAAAGCAACTTTTTTACCTTACACAGTGGTTTAAAAGTTTCTCAATTTTGTTGAAAAGAAACCATGCTGCTTTTATTATGACTCTATATGTATTTTTAGGGCTTTCCTCTAGACTCTTCATTGTCATCAATAAAAGCAAGACCAATGTATTAATTCTTCTAAGTAATACGTATTTTCCTTACATGTTAACAAAAAACAAAACAAAAAGTTAAAAAAAAAAAAAAAGTCATGTCATCTGTGATCCTTGTGCATAGACAGAACTGGGATGTAGGAGTTGTGGGTTCCAGCCCTAGGTCCATCATTGCTCTTTCAGGTGACCCATTTCTAAACTGAAGACTGCAACATTTATTTCCTTTTATGTATCACTTTGACATCTATTGGAGGGAAGCACTAGCCATTATTTGATGGCATGCATGCTTATCGTGCTAACTACTGCAGGATTTCGGTGACTTTTTTTTTTCTCAATGAGAACTTTGATAGGTGTTTTTGTATTTATCAGACATGCCAGTGTCTTTGAGTTTCTTCAAAGAGCCACTAATAAACTCTAAAGGAGAGGCAAACCATTTAAGAAATGTCACATGTGTAAGACTCCTGTGTAACATACAGGAATTTGGTCCTTGTGTTTTCCTTGGAGATGTTTACCAGTAATCTGTAGGTTTCTGCTGGTCTGTGGACCATATTTATTTGTAAGCAAAAAATGTCTAGTTTAGGTCATTTGTACTTGTATTTATCACAAATGTTAAGTGTCAATTAGCTGGACAATATATAAAGTTGAAGCCTTCGATTACTTTACTTTTTTTTTTTTTTTTTTTTTTTTTTTTTTTTTTTTTT
>VXBL01006261.1:4518817-4564711 GCA_013400195.1 Aramus guarauna
TTTTTTTTTTCCTGTAGCTATTTGCTGCACTGAGAGACCACAGCCTCATTCTAGGGTGTAATTTAACACATCAAAAAATTAAGTTTTATATAGCCTTACAGAGTGAAGTGGACAAAGTTAGTATCACGAATCCAAATTAATCTGAGAATTGCTTTTCTGGTGTGGGTGTGTAAAACCACATGACTACTCAGGGACATCTAAGAGAACCACCTTAGGTCATGAAATTATTTTTGTGGCTCAGGTTTATGAAACATTGGCTCATTAGGGAACAAGTCTTCTGTATATATTTGAAATACCTTTTTAATATATTATTAATGCATACAGTTTTATATGCACATATATCATATAAGTCATATAAGTACATGGTTTTTATTACAGGGTATACTTCAAGGCTGCAATCAAATGTGTGCAGGCTATCTCTTCCAGCAAGACAAACAGTATGATGTATCTTATGACACAGGAGATAAGGCAATACAGTGTGGTCGACATGTGGACATCTTCAAATTCTGGTTGATGTGGAAGGCAAAGGTAAATAATAAAAGTTCAGCTCAAAAATCAGAAACGTATTTAATTTATAAGTCTCATGTAATATAACACTTCTTTTTAACATAAATGTTTGTGTAATTAAAATCTCTAAACACACAGGTATCTGAGTATTAAGTCAGAAAAGAGCCATTTGAATTGTAGTATATAATGTTAGCTATCAATAAATTCAGCTGGAAATTAGAAGAAAGGTTTAAGTCACTAAGTGAGTCCTGCTGTAAAACCAGTGAGGGCAGGACACCGAAATACACTTATATATGTATTTTATGACAGATTACTTATAGCAGTAGCAGAGTAGACTTGATGACTTACAAGGGTCCTTTGAGCATCATGTTTCAATGCCCAGATTTTATAAGCAACTTTGAAAACAAAGCCTTTTTCTTAAGAAGCTTTGCCCAACTGATGATTTTACAGTTGATTCCCTGCTACTACTGTGGTATGCCTGGATGGCTGACTATAAGCATGAGCTTACATACAGGCTTACGAGTTTACAAGATAAGAGTCCATGTAGTCAGGAAGAAGACAACGTTTCGTTTTTATTTCTTTATCTGCAGTCATCTTATTGCTATTCTTCTTGCTCTTCTGCTGACAAGATGGGAATTCAGTTGGGTAACCTGTCCACAGTCTAATCTTTTTTTATAAAACTGAGATTAAATCTAATGGCAAAATATACAATCATAAAACAGTTTTCACTTTTGGGTGAGAATTAGACACTGGGTAAATAACCTGTGATGATAAAAGGTGTTTTCATGCAGATTTCCTCAATATTGAAGACTGAGGGAAGAAAGTAACAGAATTTTAGATATACAATTACTTTTAAACAGATTGGAGAGTTGTCATTGTTTATTTTAAAAAGTACTTCAGAAAAAGAAACACAACATTTCAACACAAAAAACTTACAACAATTACTTTAGCGATCAGCATAGGTTTGATTACCAGGCTAAGTACATTTCAGTTCAGACTCAATTCTTCCTCCAAAATAAATCATTTTGGTACTGTAATCCAGTAACACGAAACTGCTTATGACACATTAGAAACTGTCTGTGACTAGCAACTTTGAAGTGTATTGTTTATGGTTCTAATTACCAAGTGCTGACTACAGACACCATGGACTGAGCATTTTTATAAATACCAGCTGAACACATTTTGTTAAAACTAGCATGCTGATTCTAGCTCTGCTGTTACATTCACCTGTTAAACTGATCTCACTAAAGAAGGAGAGCACTTTACAATAAAGGAAAAAAAAACCAACAAAAAAAACCAAAACGGGGTGGGGGTGTGTGTGTGGGGAAGTCCAAAAATTAGTTACTTTGGATTTCTGTTTGGTCTTGAGAGAGATTCAGATTTCTTGGACCTGAGTTCTCTGAGGTATTGGATGCAACCTGAAAGAAACAGGTTCTATGATTATATTACAAAAATGTTAAGAAAAAATATTAGGAGCTATGGAAATTTTTCCTTCAGCATTAGGCACCATGAGTGATTATGCTCTTGTCCTCATAGTAGAAATATACAGCCAAGGCCCAGAAGTATTCTTCTGACTTTACCTTCAGTCATTTTATTCAGTACAGAGAACTTACTCCAATAATTTAAGAGTGTACTTGTCTTTCTTACTACTTCATTCATGTACAAAGTGTAGTTCAAAAAAACCCCAACACTTTTTTCTGATTTTATTTATTATCAACATTAATCTACTTTTTCTGGGATTACAATCTTTCAAAACAAATCAGATATGACAAAAGATCAGTGGGTAGACAAATGACTTTTAGCAAACATATTGCAAGCTTTTGCTTGCTGACTTTTTTAAATGCAAATTTCTAGCAAACTGTTCAGAGGAAATAAATCACTTCCCAACTCTTACCCTGTCAACTGAGCTCCCATTCCATGTTCCTAGTCTTTCAGCAAGAGCCAGGAAGCCAAGACTTAATATTCATAATATTTCTGGAAACAGGAAAAAAAAAATCTCTTAAAACAAGACCAAAACCAAATAGTGATTAGAGTTAGGCCACATTTAGGCACTTTTGTAGTGTTGATTAAATTTGCTTCTAAATTACAAGAAATAATACTGCTAAATGTTTTCTGAATGAAAACATTTAAGAGTGAAGCCTATCTGAAAAGATGATTGCAATGGAGGATGAAAAATTACCATATAATTAATACTTATTTTCTTTTTAAAACAGGGTACAGTAGGATTTGAAAATCAGGTCAACAAATGCCTGGAGCTGGCAGAATATCTCTACACTAAAATCAAAAACAGAGAAGAATTTGAAATGGTTTTTGAAGGGGAGGTAAGTTTTCTTCCATTTAACCTGTGTATAGGAGCCAAATCTGAATTTTGAAAACAGTCTTCACACTTCTCACAGTTCTTCAAGCCAGCTATGCAAAACTGCTTTTATTTTCTAAAGAACTACATGACTATTGGCATCTGGACAGTCTTTTGGCCAAATGCATGTCAGATTCATCTCTTCCTCTTCTGCAGAGGCCTTGTCAGTTTAGGACATGAAGACTACTTTAATACAATCTACTTATGCTGAGATTCCACATTATAACATACATAACTGAGAATCTGCTACTTTTCCTGTATGTTCTGTTGCTTGTGCCACTGCATAAGCTCTTGATTGATAGAATAACAAATATATTCTGTCTCTCCATTTACTAAGAAAAGGAAAATCGGATTGCCCTTGCTGCGATCTTGGGAAACTGTTCCTCATAAAACTGCATGAAGGTGAAAAGCATTTGCACGTCATTAGCACCCTAAAGTATTGTAAGTAGGACAATGTAGAGAGAATCTAAAGACAGCAGATGCAACCAGTAGTAGTATAATCCATTTATTTTGCTTTAACATGCAGAAATAGCAAAGTTAATACTATGTTTTGTCTTCTATGTCTGTGCTAAAATATGCTACTGACTAGCCTTTAGTGTGTAATTGATCTGTATTATTTTGTTTATTGATGTATGCATTTGGTTCTTTTTGCAGCCAGAGCATACAAATGTATGTTTTTGGTATATTCCACCAAGTCTCCGGGGCATGCCAGACTGTGATGAGAGAAGAGAAAAGTTACACAGGGTATGTGGTCTTTGTTAAATGCAAAAATATAGTCTACTTTTTCAACTCAAAGTATTCTGTTTATTAAAAATAATAAATATATGTGGTGACACATGTTCCAAATTCTGGGACACCAGCTCTCCAATTGCTTGTTATGACCTTGATATTTGTTCACGTTTGTCTCCTTTTTATACTGAGGCTGAAGTGACATTTCCCCTATAGGACGAGATACAGACCATACTTAGTTCTTTGTTTTGTATCACTTCTGTGTTCCCAAAAATCTTAGGAATCTTTTAGAAGTAGCTAGCACAAAGACGTACCAGTCCTGTTTGAATGGAACAGCATATCAGCAAGAGAAACAGAAGGGCAATTATTTGACAATGCTGGGACAGGTAAAGGACATGGAAACCTTGAAGTCCTTCTCAGGTCTTTATTTTGATTTTAAATGTGCTTGGTTAGTCATGTATTAATGCATTTCAGTGAAAATGAATACCCTTTGGAGGACTTTGGGATAAATTTAGTTGAAGAAATTATAGAGGGAAGTGAACGCATCGTAGAGGTACCACCAGGAAAAGTATTGTGTTACTTAGGACTTGAGGGAATTTAATTTTAGTACCATTTTAGACAGACAGAAGTGGAATGAAATACATTCAGGAGACAAAAGAATGATTTTATACTTGTCAAAATGAGTTGCAACTTTTTATGTTTGGGAAGGGAGAAGAATGGGCAAACTTGGGAGGTTTTGTAGAGGATTTTGTGTCAGCATCATACTGAGGAAAGAGAACAGAAGAGAATAGAAATTCCTGGGTCAACCCAGTGACATGTTAGATAAAGAAATTGCCAAAAAAGAGAGAAAAGAGGAAGATAAGACTGGTAAGAAAGATGAAATGTTCAGCTTGTTGTAAAGCATCCTGCAAAACAGTAAAAGAGCCAGACATCTGACCTTGGCTGGCAGAGAGTAGAGCAGGAGAAGAAAGTCTGGGTGGAAAAACTGGGGTCAGTCAATACCAAATATTAAGATCGTCAGAACATGATTCCTTGTAAATTAAAGTGAGGAAGCGAGATTGTGGTAAATGCACAGTATTGCAAAACTACTGGAAGGTTTCCATGGTTTATGCTAACACAAAATATTATTTATGACATAGATCTTGTTGAAAAATTTCCATCGTTGTTGTTCCCCCCCTGAAAATTACTTTGAGAATACATAATATTCTCACAGCAAACTTCTGTTACCTTCAAAATGTGATTCTGGAGTAGGTTTTCATAACAAGATAGAAAACATTTCTTCGTGATGAAATCCTCAGCACAAAGAAATTACATGTATATTTAATATATAAATTTATTACATAGTGAATACTCTGTGATGCCATTAGACTATTAATCAAAAAGATGGACATTATTGTTGTCAGTTTTCCTTTAAATATAGAATCCTACATATTCAGTTTTTCAAGCTTTTTCTGTTACGGATTTTTTTTATAAAAACTAGTGCCTTTCTGATCTGACCATTTAGTTTTCTCAAATTAAGAAATGTGACATATAAAGAAAGGGTATTTTTTAAAAAAAAAATATCTCTCTCTCTCTTTTTTTTTTTTTTTTTAAATGATCAAGGTGGCACCGAAAATCAAAGCACTGATGATGGAGTCAGGTACTACCATGGTTGGATATCAGCCTCAGGGTGATAAAGTCAACTTCTTCCGAATGGTCATCTCAAACCCAGCAGCAACGAAGTCTGACATTGACTTCCTCATTGAGGAAATAGAGAGATTGGGGCAGGAGCTGTAGTACAGTGGTTGAATTATTTATTTCTCTAGTTCACTGTTTTCCAGCACTGGCTATTTTTTTAACCCAGTTCTGCAGAACAAGTTTTAAGGAAATTCTCTTTCTGTAGGTTGCAATCTCCTAAGATGTCCTTAAACAAAACCACTATAGGCTACTGAAACATATATGTATTGGTAGATCATATTACTGAGGGAAAATGTATTATCTTGAAGTTGAAGTACTATTGACTCTTACACTGGTCTTGTTTATTGTAGTCAGCAGGAAATTAGTAAGTACTAAAATAGCAAATTAAGAACTCTGCACAGTATATATGTACAGTATAAATAAATATATAATTATATATATATACATACATATATATATATATAAAGTGGTTATAAACTTAGATCTAAGCCACAGCATGTTTTCCACTTTAAGACAATTAAATTTTCCTTCAACAACTAATGATGTGGATAATGTGCTACAGATTTTTTCTGACAGGTAAAAATAGACATATAGAAACATTTCTAAAATGTAGATTCTTAGGAGTTAAAGATAATGTATAACAGTATTAGATCTTATTGTTGGTGCTTCTCTCACATACAAAACAGCAATCTAACAGCACCTTTGAGTAAAATAGTTGTATTTCCCCTTTAGTGTCACATCAGGGGATAATAGTAGCAGAGTCATTGTAACAGGTATATTATTGCTGTATTTTTAGAGGTTCATTTGTGTAGATTGTGTATATTATTGTTAAATGACTTTGTGTAAGAGGATTTAAATGTAATAGTTTTACAGCAAGATAACTGTTGAACTGTAGGTATATGAAATATTTGCTTATTTATATGCAGAGATTTACCATGCTGAAGAGTTGTCTTGTATTTTCTTCCATTTGTAATGTATCCTATTTATATATTATTGAGGTTCCAAATAATGTTTATGGTATTTTAGTGTCTTTGTGAGCCAAAGAAAAAAATACAAAAATATTAGTTGACACTTTCATTTAAATCTTAGTGCCCTTAAAATAATAACTTACAATTTTACTGAATATAAGGAATTCTAACATTGTGTATAGACTGTCCAATGATGAGATCCCTTTAATCTATTAGAATTTTCAGGTTTATTTATTGTAATGTCAGACTGTCTGTTCAGTGTTCTGAATGCTTTTCTAGTGAATATTGGTTGCTAACCAAGGCCCCTGTTTTTGAGCTGTATTTCAGGACTAATCTCTATAACCATTTTAACTAAATTTTGTGAGAAGATTCCTGAAGGTCTACAGCATTTCTGTGAGAGTTTTAAACAGCATCATTCTTTCAGTGAAATAGAATTCACTATGCCTTTGGAACTTATAAAATAAATAAAAAGTATTCTCAGAATCTTTAAATACAGCTGGCTTGTCATAACAATTTAAACTGGCTAGACTTTTCAAAGTATAGACACCAGAGTTATCCACAGCTTGTTCAGTTTTAATTATTAGATAATCAATACTACAGAGTGGAAAACTCCATACTAGAAGCAGAGTAGTGGAACAAAATGAAGATTCAATAATCCTCTGTCTACTGGGTTACTGTCATGGTGATAAACGGAATATGCTAATTTCAGATATTTTCATACATGATTCTATGGCTATCTTCTATGCAAATCAGTAATTGTTTTTTCTTTTCTTATTTTTTCCCCAAATCAGTAATAAAATTAAATTATTTTAGAAACACTCTGTGAAATGCAGACATGCTATGCAGTTTTCGCACCTTCTCTGACCCCCTTCAGTCTTGTGGAAGGATGACTACAGCCAGGAGAGATTTCCATCCTGCAGGTCCCACTGGTTGTCTTCTGAGGATGCTGTCTCACATCTTTGGCCTGGTCAGAACAGGGAGAAGGAAGAAGCTGTCATGGTAAATGCCATATGGTATAGCACAGGCTTTCCAGCTTTTTATAGCACTATTGCTTATCCCTCTTCTGTAGCCTTCTGTAAAACTTTTTCTTGAAATTATTTGAGTTGAATCTAAAAGTTGTTATAAATTTGTCACTGTCTTTTAGATTTATGAGTATGATTTTCAAAAGATTATCTACATCATTATCTTTATGCCATGAACCCCCCGGTAATCTCACCAGTAGAGTTTTTCTTTCATTAGGTCATTTTCCTCAAGACAGTGTAGTTGGTTTCTTGCCTTCTTGATCTTAAACCTCAGTCTTCCTTAATGATAACCCTGATACCTTACCATGTCTTCAATACTTAACATTTCTTGATGTAAACATCCATGCTGTATGGCCTGAGGCCTGCAATACAGAAGTAGTCAGTATGAACATTGACTTTAGTATCAACTTCCATAATATTAAATGCCATTCTTTATAGGTATCAGCTACTCATCAAAACTAGAGCAGCTCTCACTGGGAGCTCATTTTAGAGTACAGAAAGAAGTTTGTTTTGAAGAGGAAGTACACATCGTATTTTGATTCACAGGCTTCTGCCTGAAATCTGGTCTCTGTTGCAGTTTTACTTTATTCAAAGGGCAACTACAGAAGACTGAAAGATTTCTCTTGGTCCTTCTTGTTTATGACAAACAATATGAACTACTATGATCAATGCAAAGATGTATAACTGCTGACCTAGCACCACTAAGGGATTTTACATCTTCCACACAAGCAGCACCATAGTCCTTGTGACTTCAACCAGTTCTTAGGTGGGAATTTCTGACTTCCTCCACCTCCCTCATCAAGATATTTCAGCAACAGTATTACTAAAACTCCCAATTTACCTGTAATCCTTTAACCTTAATATTTTAACCTCATGAACCTTGTATCCAGATCATCATCTCAATATTCTAATAATAATTTATTGTATTTGAAATGTTATATCTCCTAGAAGCATGTAAACTAGGTAAGGAGAATCATCCTGATGCAACTGATCATGAAACTGTAAGACTGTAATCTGGCTTACTGGCATTCATACAGGAAACCTTGGACAGTCCTGTGATGTAGTCAGAAATAGATTTAGATCTCTTCAGCACGCATGCAATGTTTTGCTCACTAACATTTCTGCTTCATTTAACAGAGTATCTTGTGGTTTAGAGGTCAAAAGCATCAGAGTCTCTACCTGTTGCCATCAATGGTTTGCATGTAGATAGGAATAAAGGAGCCACTCCTTCCTCTTTCAGAAGTGAGACAATTATCACAGAGGTGTTTTCTCTAAAGACAGGGGTTTAAAATTTATCTTCCTACCCTCTGCATTTTATCTTGCCTTTCTGCAATGTTTTGTCTTGACACATGATACAATGAGATTGTTGCAAAACTTTCAGTTATAATACCAGACTCTGGAGTGTTTGCCTCTTACATGTACCTGCTTCCACAGGCACAGGGTTTCTACTAATTTCCAACTTGGTTAGCTGATTTTAACAGAGCAGTTAACGGTCATCAGTGAGAAAGCTCATCTGTGTTTTCTTCTCAGTAGGTAATTTTCATCTGAGTAATATGTTACAGCTTCTCAGACAAAAGCTTACATGGAATTTTCCTGCTTTTTAATCCATACACTATTGACAGGAAGTATGGATATACAGACGTGTTCACTAATTCAAAGCATTGCAATTCTAGGTGAGTAACTTTGTTTTTCTGAGGTTTAAAATATACTCTATGGTAGCAATTTTGCCTTTAAAATAACATGGACAATCACTGTAATTTTGTGTGTGTGAATTCAGATCAAATAAACAATAGGCAAGACCTTAGCTGAACACGTAGCTGCAGTGCTTGTTAACTGATGTAATTTATTTGGAAAAGACTGACCATTGAATAAAAATCAACAGCAGCTGTTGATTTTGAATGAGAAAAATTCTGATTGTATTATTAAAGGTACTTTTTAGAGAAGATAATTAGATTATACCATTCACAACAGACAGATGGAACCAGGGGCCTTGGGAATAACCCAGGATTTTAAAATCATCATTGACTTAGTTCATAATCTGTTTTTTGAATGGTGACAAATATGAGGAGATTTTTTAAACAGAATCTCTGTTTTGTGGTTTAAGAAATGTTGAAGTTATAAAGAAGATATGCAATGCAGTTTTAATTTTTCAATAAAAGTCAATCTTAAAACTGTCTAATTTGTCTCATATAATTTTTGCAAGCTCTTTTGTTTCTTTAAGAATATGAGACAAAATGCATTATCCCTCACATTAAAACCAGTAAGGCAAATGCTAAGGCTACTATGTAGTTTTAATTGTGAATTAAATGTGAGCTTGTACCAATACAGAGTGAGGAAGAACCCCAATCTCTGAACCTTGATCAGTTTGAATAGGGTTGTCAAGACATTAGTACTCAGTAGAAATGCTAAAAAAATAGAGAATCTAAAAATCTTTCTGTGTGGTGTTTTGTGTGGTTTCTGAAATCCTCATCCAACTTATACAGAGGACCCAAGAAAGTAAACAGGAAGTTTGGAATGAGTAAAAAGAATAAGATCAAGCCCTTGTGCTACAAGCCCTGCTATTTAATCTGTGGATATATTTATAAAACTTATTTCTTGTAATGCAGGTCTTATTCTCAGGAAGACTTGAATACATGCTTAACTTTGCACACTTTGCAATGCCACAGGTTGATCTCAGTGTTTGTTTATTAAGCGCATTTAAATTTGCACACAATCAGAACTAGGATGTTTATCTGCAATAAAAAATCTGCTTCACTGAAAAAGTACTTTTCTGTATGAAAAAAAAATGCAGGACAGGACCAGGCCGAAAGGTGTTTTGAATAGTGTTATGTTTCAGCACTTCTGTGCTTGTCTGCCAAGAAATGATACGGAGATGGCAAGAGGAGCCCTTGTGGTCATACAACAGCATGCGGCGGAATCAGTACTGCAGGATATACTGGGTGCCTGATTGCAAAAACATTTAAAGTTTGCATAGCAGAAAATCCGTGAGTATTCTTATCAGAGTTAGTTAGAACTGAGTTTCTTTGTTCAGCCACTTTTCTATTAAGCATTACAATACACAGTCTTTTACAGTAAAAAAAGTTTCCTTGAAACACAAATAAATGAGATATTGGCAGCTTTATTTTGTGAGTAAAGTAAATATGTTTTGTATGAATAATTTTGTAAAGGTGTGCAAGGGAAGCCTAATCTTGCCACCACAGAAGTCAATGGGAGAATTGTTGCTGATTGCATGAATCAATCTTTCTCATTCTTGGAAATGAAAGACCATTTCCTAATAAAACAGCAGAATGAGACCCTGAAAGTCTGAAATACTGAAATTCTGATATTCTCTAAAAAAAGGCTATGCATAATGCAGTAACGTCAAACAAATTCAATGTATCTCCTGTAGAATCATAGAAGTTTTAAAATACACCAGAAACTGTGTATGAGCATAAAATGGTTGAAATGTAAAATTTACAAGAATGCCATTTCAGGGAAATACTATTATTTTCCTAATTGGACTTTAGTGAAGCATAGTAATTACAAAATGCAAGTCTTTCCCTGTGTAAAATAGTATGAATTAAAGCTTTTGTGGCAAAGCTTTTGGCACAAGATATGTCTTTATGCATGATATACACTTGATATATATCATGTATAACATGAAAAAGGTGATAAAAAATTTTGGATTCTAGACTACATTTTGGGGGCAACCTGCCATTCTATTACGGGACTTAATATTTTTTTTTTTTTTTTTTGAGCATTCTTCAAGTAGGATGAGGGTTTTTTAAGAACAGTTTTCTTTCCAAGTTAAATAATTTTGTGCAGCAAACTAGGCATGAGGAAAATGTATGCTGCAAAGAAACTTAAGTCCTTTAGTGTAGCATGCAAATACCATACTGTAAAGCATTAAAATTATGGAAGATGATTGTATCATGTGTGAGTATTAAGGAATGTTCAGCTTAGACTGTTCAATAACACGTTAGGACCACAAGACCATTTGTAGTTAGGTACAGCTCACTGCAGCCAACAGAATTACATCTGCCTGAATTTCTTCTCTAGTGTTTTATAATTTGCAAATGGTGACGGTTATGCTTAGGGTGATGATACATGAATTGGGAGTACTACTTGCTCAAGAACTGCAACTAAGCTAGTGAAGAGGAAATGAGAAGATGCAAGCATTGACTGAAAGCAAAGGTTAAAGGAAGGATGGCTGCACAGCATGGAAGAGTTTGGGCTTCATTAGAGCATTTGGAAGAACCAGACTTCTGGACAAAGCAGAATGAAAATTATGGTTAGAATAAAAGAAGTTTTTAAGTAGACCTGGTAAAGAAAGAAAAAAATTTGGTTCTCTGTTTCAATAGATCTATCTACTGAGGAAAAGTGCAGCATTGTTTAATAATGGTAACAGAAAAATTGGAAGGTAAAATATTACACACCTTGATGTATTTCTGCTATTTATCAGGTAATCTCTTCAGCATCTGAATATAATTATTTTATATTGGATAAGTATACTTCATATGTGTATTTGTGAGTATATTTATATTTCTTGATATAAAACACAAGGAGGACACATGCATGTATGTACTCGGTGTATATCAGAAAAAATGAAGTCTTGCATGATGCTGACCATTTGGTGTAGGACTTTTCAGGACATCTGCAAAGATTCTTGAAATATAACATTAAACAAGTATAGGATGAAGGAAATAGTAAAATATTTTCCCTTACCTTGGAAAGTATATGTGTGTGTTGTGTATGTATATGAATGATGAAATCTCTATCATGTGAAATTCTTAAATTATGTACCTTCTCTCAGGATACCAGTCTAGTTCATCTGAGAACAGTTGGTTTGAGGCAGGAATTATTGTGTGAAAACTTTTCGCCTTGTTTTATGGGGAAAGGTGTTGTCCCGCAACAATGTGAGTAAAAATATGTAAGATCATTGCAGGTGATAGGCAATGGAGAAAAACTAAGTTTAACATTTCAAGAAAGCCTAGAAAATGTCACTACAAGCAAAATCAACAAATGTAAGTACAATTACTTTAACTTAGATTTACAGAAGTCTATCATCTGTGACCACAATGTAAGCTGATTTGAACCCATATCTGCGTGGTGTGACATCAGCAAGAGTTTGGATAATGACAGTGTATAAAGCAAGCATATTTGCCTTTAAAAAATAAAAACCTGAAGGCTAACGTTCAACTGGACAGGTAGAAGTGTCTCTAAAAAGCAAAGTGAGAAAACTTTGCATTCTCATTCAGTGTCATGTTGGTCAGTGCTTTTTGTGTCTTTAAAGATTGCACATATTATAAGTTACATTCACAGTTCAACATACTGCCTTATCAATTAGGACTTTCCATGGGCCTCAGCAAAAAAAGGCTATTAATCTCAATTAAGCTTTTTTCCTTTACTTTTGGGAAGGCTGCCTGCAGGGTAAGACTGACATTTGTGCTTGTGGCATAGGGCCAGACTGACCACTAGATTGTACGTGACGAACTCTTTATTTCCATTTCTCTGAGGTTTTTATGGTTCCCTGTTGCATTGTCTGGCTATGAGCATCCTTTGAAGAAAAGGACTTTACTGACTGTCTGCGTCAGCTAATTTGCTCTTCTGCCACAGGCGAGGCACTGGCAATCACTAAACTCACTAGCATGGTTCTTGATTATCTCAAGGCGTACAGCTTCACTGGGCAATGGGGTGAGATCTCCATGTGCTGGGTTTGACAGCACTGAACCAAAGAACCATAGCTGTTTTGATTACAGCAGGATTTCCTATTTGTGGAAAATATGACTTTTACTAATTCATTGTAACTATGACTTTTAATGACTCATTGTTTTAATTTGCTGGTAGGTATGCTGCTGCAATAATTTGGTGTGTTCACTTATCTCGGTCACACTTCTTAGAAGTATATTACTTGTACCTGATCATGTTATGTTTCAGGGCTATTATATTTCTTTATACTGTTTTGCATCATCATGGCTCTTCAATTATTGTACATGTTTCTCAAGAAGAGGCTTTTTTTTCCCCACTACAAAAGAACCAGGTTTAATTTCCCTGCTGTAAATACCCCATATCAGTGAGTTATTTTTGTTGGTTTTACTCAGTCCTAGTGAAATGTAATTATTCTGTAGGTATAAATTAATTACCAGCTCTATCTTACAGTATAATGCAATGCATATTCTCTTGTCTTCCTAAGGATATGAGGCCTGTCTTTTTGCAAGATATGAAGTCACAGGTTGCTAATTTGTGACCTAGCTCCCTAGCAGTGAGAATTGTAATTGCCATCAGACAACTCTCTCTGCTTTCTTAAGTGAGTACATGCTGACTGTAGCATTCAAGTTAGTGTTGCAGTTGAAAGAAAACCCAACAAAATTTCTTCCTCTTGAATACATCAACATTACTTTAAAAAGAGCTACTAGGCCAGTAATTGCTACAATTTGCCTTCCCCAAACGCCTAATCTTAGGTTGTTTTTGTGGTGGTTGTGTCCTGTCGTGTGTGTCCCCCCTCCCCCAAATTCTGTGACTGTATTGTAAATAATTATGCTTAGCTATTGCTGAATGACTTCAGAACTCATGTTGATTTTCTATATATAATGCTTCTATAATTGTACAATTACTGGTGTGCTGGAAGCAGTCCAGAGGTGGAATGGAGGTTCTCAGGGGAATTTGAAGACTCTTTCATTTACTCTGTAGCTCAGTCCAGAGCTGTTTCCATTAAGCTGGCAAAGTGATCAAAAGAATGAACTGAAATCACTGGATTATACCATAGAGACTTGGTTGGATACAGGAAAATGTACATGACTTGAATTTGCAAGAGGAATGCCTCTTCCCCCTCATCTTTTAGAAAAAACAATTAATTGAAAGAGCTTCAACAAACAAATGGCCCTTACTTGGGACTGTGTCCTGAGTTTGGGGTTTATGTAGTGAACTACTAATTCATCTGTCTACCTACCTAAATTGGCATTATTCATATACAAGTGTGCATCTCTAGGCTTGCAACAACAAATTATTCTTTATTTACAGGACATCCACAAAATTTTAGAAGTAAATAATGCTTTGTACATCCATCTTCCCAGCATTGCATATTGCTCATCCTTCTAATGAATGAATCAACAGATCCTTTCAAATATGTGTGTGTAAAAGAGAGTTACAAGAAAAGCTTCTCTGTTAGATTACCAAACCAGTCTTTCACACGTATCTTAGAATGGAAGAGTAGATTGGGAGGTTGTCCTAACACAAGAAAACAAAACTAATTCAGACTGGCTTTGGTGGGGTTCTCAGGTACAAATGAAAGGGGGAAGAGAGATAAAATGATTGATGGTGGTACGCTAAGGAGTCACACAGGGCCAATTTCAAAATACAGTAAAGTAAATAAAGGAAAATTACTCAGCAGGCAAAAAACAAATATAAAACACACTTCAGTCTGAATAATTTACAAAGTGGTAAAGCATCAGAAGAAGCCAAGAAATAATTTGATAACAGAATCGACACTAAGTGACACTCATTGCATATAGTTTGAAATAGATACCAGCTTACAGTATTTTGTTTTGTAGGAATACATTTGACATTGAAATGTATGTGAATACCTACCTGTCCCTAACTGCTTATTTATATAATTCTAAATGCACAAGATTTTTCTAGCAGTAATATTTTTTCATTACATCCATAGGCACTAGAAGCACTTTTTACCATCTGCGTCACTCAGGAAAGGGTGCAAAGAGGAATTGTGTAGAGAGGTAAAGCTTTCTTCTGCCCACTTTGGTTACTTATGTTTAGCTGTCTTAAATTAGGTTAATTTTCTAATAATGTGGATGTCTGTCAAATTATGTGTGGGTTTCCTCGGCTAAATAATGCAAGTTTCATTACTAAAATAATTTGAAATGCCAAAGGGCAAAACAAAACAATGGAAAATATACTGTATAGAAAACTGTTGCAATGAACTGTAGAAGCAAGTAATGTGAGCTAACAGATTATTCTATCTCTGCTTGCTTTGAGCCTGATGCGCTCTCTGAAATGCAGATTCAACAATCTGGGCAGCTGTTCAGCAGTTACAGCAAGGAATACCAAGGATTTAGAAAAGTGGAGGCCTGTTTCCTTATTACACGTTATTCTATAAGAAGCACAGAAAACAATATAAAAGAATAGATCTAAAACATATACATATTAAAAATATATAAAATGTTAGAAAGATTTTAGCCATCATTGGGTTTTGCTTTCTTTTGATACACACTACAAATAAGTTTTAAACTACCTTATAAATTGAAGATTTTTATCATGTAATTCATAGTTATCCATGCTCTATAAGCCACATTGTAATTGTAGCTAGTATTAGGAGTCTGTATTATTTTTAGGTCTCTGGACTGAGTAACATTTTAGAAGATGCAGCTGTTGAATTACTTTTAGCTGGTTCAGTAATGGTTGCAATTGTTTTGCAGTTGACTAACTCCTGGGATTTAGTGGGATTGCTATTTAAAAACAACAACAACAAAATAACGAACCATCAACAAATTACCTTCCTAATTTATGTAGTTAGGCTGTAATCTGTTGATGGCTCTCTAACAGATTAAGATCTAACAGCATAAATAAGGAAGTACTTTAGAACCAAACATAAAAAAACAAAACCAAAACAAAAACAAACAACCCACACACACAGAAAATAATGAGTTCGCCTTGGTGTAATTCAATAGAATTTTAGTGAAATTACATAAAAGAAAATTAGGGCCAAACTTAATGGACTAGAACCAGGTGTACTGCTCTGGTTCTACAAGGAATGTGGCTACAGTGGAAGAAATAGACTAGTTTGGGGGAGAAGGAGGCCAGGGTGACCAGAGGAGATGCTTGGCATCCCTTTTGTCAGCCTGCACCTGGGTTTCCAGCTACAATTTTAGGTTAGTTTTTCATGGCTGAACATCCAACAACTTTAACCTGCCAAACTTTGCTGCTGTGGTACAGCTGCACATAATAGTATAAGAATGGTGGGCGCTGTACTCCCTCTGTGAATTAACTGGTTATCTTGTCCAAGCCTGCTACTCAAACGGGGCCACTCACAGCAGATTGCCCAGGACTGTCTCCAGATTGCCTTTGAATATCTCCAAGAATGAAGAATGATAATTAATCTGATCTGTGGTGTCTCCTGTTTCCCTTTTGTATGTGATGGAGAAGCCTTAGCACATACCTGGAAGTGGGAGTAGATTATTCCACCTGGGGTTGAGAGGGACACTTGGTTAGTAAAGTCTTAAATAAAAATCTAAAAATAAAGAAAAAACAACCAACCAAAACCAAACAAAAACCCCCAGCAACAAAACAAAAAAACCCAAACAAACAAGCCGTAGAAATGGAGGAGCCAAAATGAAATATTTCCATCCCCTTACCAGACATCAGAAGAGTCAAATTTCAGGATTTAGCTTTGTTCATGATCTATATTTATGTGGCCTGAACAATTATATAAAACATGCTGGAAATATCTCACAGGTGACAAAGAATTATATTGTATATTTACAATTGAGAAATAAAACTATTCCCTGCAATCATCTTAATATTTTTGATGGATATTAACCATTAGTAAACTCTTATATTGAGTAAGACCAGAGAAGATATTAAAGAGGTAGGGAGATGGGGTCCTCTGTGGCTGATGGGCTTGGACTACTTCATGAATGACTGGTATTGACTAAGGTGGTTGTTGTTGTTGTTTGGTCCTTGTTACTCCTCGAGGAGCACAGGGCTGCAACAACACTATGCCACCGAACCCGGTGGCATAGTGTTGTTACAATTTCTGTAACAGATTTTGTTTTTTACATAATTGGGTTGTTAGCCCAAACCAAAAGCCCTAACCTGGAGGGCCAGGGTGCAACATTTTAGTCTGGCCCTACAAGGCACGCAAGCCACCACACCACGACAAGGTAAGTTGCACCAACTAGTGGTGGGTATTGACTAAGGTAGTCTTTTAAAATTGTGTTGCTGTTTTTAAAGTTGTTGGGCTCTGATCCATTCCAACAGCTTTGCTAACAATTTGCAAATCATAACTTTTTAAGGGAACTAGAAACTAACCAGTATTTTTTTTCTGAGTGGGATTTTCCAAACTGTTACCCATATTACAGCAATTATTTTAAAAGCTCTCTCATACCGCTGTTTCTCATTATGATAGGTCAATGAGTTGTGATTAAAAAACCAAACAACTGTAACAAATCAGAACCACTTTTCCAAGATATCTGTGTTATGTTGCATTCTGGCTGCATTTTTGCACTGATCAGATTTTGAAATTGCTGCTTTCCAGTTCTCATTTCCCGGCTAAGTCTCTGCATGAGGGACATTTTAAAGCCTAAGCACAAGGGAGTATCCAGTTTTACCTGGGAGGGTGCAAGGAGGAAAAACAAGATAAAACTAAAATGAATTAGAAAACCCCTACAAATCTTACATGGTACATTTTAATAGACAAAATTGGCTTATAAAATTGAGATTTGTAATGGAAATAGTCCCACTGCCTTTGATATTTTAATATGAAAAATACAACTCTAAAGTTTGCGTATAGCCCCCAGTCAGTAGATTTTGTGTTTCCCACTGGGCTTTCAGCAGTCATTGAAGAGAAGTCGTAGTTGGGGAGAAGGCTACTGGCGGGAAGGCCAGGGGAGGAAAACTGTGCACACAGGCATCTGGGTGAGGACAGAGCTCACATTGAGACCTGGATCTCAGAATTGTTCCCGAGCAGGTCCATGACTGTGAGCCTGTGACTCCTTCAGCTCCTGCTGGATCTGGGCCTGAGCCTGCAATTTCTGACTCTTGCAGCACTCTTTGTTCCTTTTCTAAGCAGTTCTGTGGCTTCCATCGTAAACCAGTGGGTAAACTGCCTTTCCCCTGCTCATTTCCTGGCCGCAGCAATTTCCTGTGTGCTTCTGTTTGTTACACTCCCTATGGTGACATCAGTTTTTCCCTTTCATGCTGACTTAAGTAGGAAAAATCCCAAATGATCATCTGTACTCAGTTTTCTTCAGCTGTTTAACTCTTTCTATCCTTGATGTTGCTTTGCCATTTCTTTCTTAGCAGCTTCTCAGCCTAAATTCCCATTCTAGCAGTGCCTGGGCTTAGGACAACATCCAAGTTTGTGATGGGATTTAAAAGCCATGTGGAACATCCCATAGTTCACTGGGTCTGACACCATATCAAGACAAGACACTCAAAGAAATACATTTGGTAGGTGGTTTCTGTCCTCCTGAAAACAGATAAAACATCTTCCAGAAACATCTTTGAAAGACCTAGTTAATGCTTTGTTCATCAGTTCTCTCTAACACATGGCAAAATGCTACCCCTACAAGTAGGAAGGAAGAAGCCCTCTAATGGTTAATATTCAAACATTGCTATGAATAACACCACACTCTTCACAGTGTGTTATAAACATAAAAGCTAGTCCCTGCATTCAGAGGGGTACTGTGGTCCTTGCAGGACTCAAGCCCCTTGGTTCTAATAGTGATCTGCCCAGAACAGCAAGAGGGGAGCCAGTGACAGCAGGAATAAAGGGGCAGCTCCAGAAACTAGCTGGGTCTTTCCAGCTGGTACATTACACTAAATCAGCAGTCCTGATGATTGCATTGACACCTGGAAAATCTCATCTCAAGAAAATAAAACATATTGTGGTATATCCCAGCTGGGCCACCAGCTCCTATCTCCCAAACTTTGTGCTTGCTGAGAAAAGCATTCAAGCAGGCGGCATTAGCGAGGACCATTGAATCATTCTTGTAAGCAGCACGGAAAAGCATTATTGTTCTGTGTCATTTGGCTTTCAGTGCAGTGATTTCAGATGACAAACTGCTCATCTGATTCTTCAGCTCAACACATGGGTGACATGCCCTGCTGCTGCTTCCGGACACTGCAGAAAGTATAGAGAGCTTCATCTGCTTGCAGTGAAATGGAAAACCATGTGAGATAGATGCCTAGCCAGGGATGGTGCATCTTGTCACGCGCTGTAATTTAGTTTAACGTATCTAGATAGCTGTGGAAGTAACTTCTGACACATTTTCTCTTTCTAAAACTCACTGGTTTTGCTAATTCACCCAGGAAGTACTGTAGCATTTCCTCTCTGGAAATGGTACCAAGAGCACTCAGCTAGCCAGCGAAGGAAGGATGAGCCTCAGCTCCAGCCCCTAGCTGTTCTCACTAGTACATGGGAGAGGACAGAGTCTAACTAGGGGGAAAACCGGAGGGTACTGCATTGGGGTGACACTGCTTTATGGCTAAGTTCATACGATCTGATTATATCTCAAGCTTTCTCACTCAACCAGTTTTGTTCCCTCCAGTGACAACTCATTAAGAGAAAGGTTCTCTGGCTTTAACGAACTCCACCTACAGCATAATGCTATCAAATAGCATTCTTACTAGGATTTTAAGGTGGGTTTTTTTGAGGATTGCCAGAATAGAGGATTGCCATTCCCAGGGCATATATTATGTTACTGGTTTGTTTGATTGTATTCAAACTTCCAAATCTAATCTCAAAATAAATAAAGTAAGTTCACAAGGTCCCAGCAGAGGCATCCTGCTGTCTCAGTGATGTGATAAATAACAGCAAAAGCCTAGATCCTACTTCTGCTCAAAAAATATATTTCCTTGTTATGGAAGATAAAAGAATCCTTCTCCTTGAGGCTTGAAGGAAAAGAAGTTATCAGCTATTGAGGCAAAAGAAAATAAATCACCAAAGACTTCTCAAGGCAAGAAATGATAAAGGAAAGGGACTTGATTTTTTTTTTCCCCCTCTCTTCTGAAGGGGGAATTTAAAACGGCTTAAGAAGTACACAGTTGTAGAAGCTTTCATAGAACATGTCAGGGATAAAAACAACTCAAAATATAACAAAGACTAAAAAGATCCTTTCCTGAGGCTAAAGCAGATTGCTTTCTGTGAGCTAGCAATGTATTGTTTCAAGCATGGCTGGAAAGAGGCTAATGGTGTTTAGTTTGTAGCTGTCCAGAAGATGGAGGAATGTGCCCTTCTGTGACTAATGAATGCACGTAGGCGAGCTGTCAGAGAGCTGGAGCTCTGTGAGCAGGGAAGAGGAGTACTGTGAACAACATGTGTAGCCTATGGGGTCAGTTTATCCCTGTGTCAGAGTGCAGTATTTGTCCTGTTTATCTCAAATTCCCTATGATAACATTTGTTTTATTCCTTCTTTCTGTAAAGAGGGAGCTCCTAGGACCTTTGTATTTCTTCTTCTCTCAACCACTTCACTTGTCACAGGCAAGGCAAGCAGTAGAAGCCTAGTAATAGCACATCTGTAGCATACAATAGCGTTTATAGACTGGCTGTGTTCAGAAGGTCACCGTTCTGTATTTAGGGATACAGAAGAAAATGCCAGGGCTTCTGGGAGAGGCAACTCTGTGGTAATTGTGCCTTGGGACATAGGCAGTTCCTGTTTCTTACGGCTTTTAGAACTGCTCCTGTACTCTGACAGCCAAATCTATGGAGGCCAAAGCTATAAAATGAAATATTGGGGATGAAACCATCACAGGGATTTCTTTTATCCTTGATACTCAAGAATTATATTTGGCATTTCTGCCTGGTCAAGTCTGTCAAGCCAAGCGCAATTTCTTTTCTTAATGTTCAGGGTGTTTGCAATAACTCTGTAAGGCCTATAGAAAAGGTCTGGACTTTCTGCCAAGAAGGGCCATGTTTTTAACCTTTGTGGCAAGTACAATAAATGGAGCACTGTTCAGGACAGGACAATAAAGGATTTAATATATGATCCATTTTTAAATACATGTCTTTTTAGCATAAGCCTTTCTCCAGTATTGCTTTCTTCCAGGAGAGTCTTCATCAACAGCTGTTCTAAACATCCCTCAGCAGATCCCGGCAGTTTGAGAATACAGTCAATGTGTACATTTGCTTTTCTGTCTTACTGCTGGTTTATCTGAAAGCATAAAATCTGAGTTGGGAAACTCAGAAGTAGGCTCTTTTTTAAAATTTATTTATAATGATGTCTGTCATTTATGTTTCAGTCTGAACTTTAGATAAAGGGCTCTAGAAAAACTTTAGGTAAAGCAAAGTATAGCTGACCTTAATTTAAGGAAAAAGAATGTAAAGCCCTTTACAGAACTATCGCTGAAATTGTATGTATCACTGTACAAAGTACTGAACACCCAAGACACACTGCATAAGGGATTCTGCAAGCAAAAACATTTCTCTTGTTTGATTTATTATGTTTAGGAAAACAGGATTTAGCGTGTCCTTGGTAAATAAAAAGGTTTGCAGCAGCAAATCCTTGACTATCACCCAAGTCTCTTACTGTAAGCAGTTTCTAAAACTCCAGATTTTAGGCTAACCACTTGGGTCAAAAATGACTGTCAATGCATGTAAGTATCATGTAATGAAGTGGTTGGAAATTACTTAATTTACCCTCCATTATGAGCCCCGCTTCTGCTGCATCCCTAGCGCTCCCAAAGCCAGCTGCTATCTGAATAGTAGCAGGCCTATTAAGCCTCTTATATACGTGCATTCTAATTCCTAAATTGGGTGGCCAGAACCTTAGTCTGTGCAATTGCTTCTATAATTAAGATTCTAACAGTGTTTCTATTACAAACCTTGTTTTCAACCCAATATAATTTAAAGAGGCTTCTTTTCTGTTTAACAGTGAAGCAAACCTATTGTCTGTGATTTCACGTACATTGTGTTATTTCCTAGTTAATAATCAAGCAAATCTTTGAAATATTCTGACATTTCTTCATTAATTCTTTGCCCTCTCTTAACCATTCACCACTGCATCTTTTATTGTGAATACATTTATTTAAAGGTTATTCTCTTCTATTATGATGCTCTTAGTCATACACTCCATAAAAATGCTTAATGCTATCCTTTAGGCCAGAAATCAGGGTCTGATGGCTGTAGGAAATGGAACAGCAAGCCAGAGTAGGGACTGCGAGTTTAGAGTACTAACTTCTGGAGGCAGGGGAGTGAGGACATTTGCCTAATGATTTCCCTAAGACCATTCTAATATTCAGGCATGTATTTTCAAAGCTTTGTAGGAGCAGAAGATGGCTATTTTGGAGTTTCATCTGCAGTCTTACAGTCTCAGGTGAAACCACTGTGGCCACAGAAAACAAGTAAAGATTGCATAAAAAGCCATTCTGTCAGAAACCTATAATACGTTTAATTGTCAAATCTGTGCCCCTTACCAATTTGTGTGAGAACTACTTACCAGTGTCTAACTCAAACACAGCTACTGGGTCTTCAGCAGCTTTGGGAAGACAGGCAAAGTTAACCCGTATTACAGCCAAGTCAATCACTTCTGAGCCAAAGTAATGAAAGCTTTAGTTAATTTCCTGTGTTCTATTAATAGCACCTCCACAAATTAGTTTTGCTGAGTTTCTGGTTTCTGAAATAAAAGCCTTGATTCTGGTCTCAACTCACTTGGGGAAGAGGGCTGTAGATTACCTTTACAATCCTTCTCCCTCTGATCTGTTGATGGCATCTGCAGTCCTCCGTGCAAATTACAGCAGCCAGAGGAACTGTTCCTGATAATAACCAGAGCATGACAACACTGACTACATCTCTAACACATGCCCATGATAGGAGGTCTGGGGGGAAAGCAGAGAGCAATTCTGCCAGCGATCTGCCACCTGAGCATTCCCCTTACAGAGATGCAGTGTGCTAGGTCTGATCCTGCTGACATTGTGGTCCTTCTCTCCCACTGACATAAGGAAGCTGCTGCATGTCGCAATATTATCAAGTTAGAGTTTTCACTTGAAGGCTTATTAGCTCCAGCTCTTTCTCTGCTGGATACAAGTCACTCCTAATTATCCCACAGAAACTGCTTCCCCTCCCTTGTGCGTTAGTGTAAATCAGCAATAATGCAATGAAAATTGATGGATTTCTATAGTGGTAAAAAACGTCATGCGGTCAAGACTAGGCTTTCTAAGTTTGGAGTGGTCTTTTTGTGCCTTGCGGAGCACAAGGGGAGAACCAGCCCTGCAGCATTCTCACTGGGAAGACTATGCCTGAGAGCAACCTGTCCAGATAGAGCCTTCCTCCCTTGCATCGCATTCCCTTTTCAGCTGCATAGCAACTAATGACTGTAAAAACAGCTTTACAAAAGCCCCACAGTACTCCTGTATTTAATTAACTTTTAGAGCATCAGACCGTAGTATTTAATCACAGCCTGCCTAGTTTTGGGGGGTTATTTGGTCTGAGGCTCAGTAGTGCTTGGCTTCCATTCAAAGTGCCTCACTGTTAACTTCTCTTTACATTTCAGACATGGTCTGGTCTTTTCACAGCTGTTCCCAGCAGCAGGTCAAGAACAGGTTCAGTCTCACACTTGTCACATTTGCATACATGCTGACCATTGCTACCTTGTTGCTTCTTTTTTTTATTATTTTATTTTATCTATTAGATAACCTCAGTTCCAAAACACTTTCTGCTCCTAAATTGAGACTGTTGGGAGTGTATGTGAGTACTTCTACAGCCTGATGGATGGGTGTAAGGCTTCTATGTGTCAGCAGGCTTTTACCAGACATTTGTGCAAGCTAGAGCTACCTTTTTTTTTGTACAGCTGAAGGATCTGTGCTTTATCCCTTTGACTAATGTGAAGTTTTAAGTATTGAGGGTGCACAGCCAGGTGGATGCCTTCCAAGTAGCCATAGTTTGTTCCCTGTATGCTTGCAAAGGAGATAAAATCTCCTTGGGCACTGCTAACAGATGAGTTTTCTTAGACATACATCAGATTCTTTATGGGTCCCTCCAACCCCAGTCCTCCTCTGCTGAGACCAAACTCAACAAGTAGATATTCTGACCTGCAATTCCTCATCTTTGGCAATATATTAAGAGCAGGTATGAATCAGGTAATACATTGATTAAGGGATAGAAAATGTTATGACCAAGAGCTATCTTATGACCCATCCTCTTCTCAGTCCCTGGACACTGCTGCTCTATTTCTGCCTAAAACTGTCTCCTTTTAGTGTTTGCTTACTGGGATAATCCCTTTTATTACTTTATCCACTGGAGATGCAGGCCTTCTCATAACTCTGGCAGTATTCACTTAATTTAATTTCAAAGGCACCTATTAATTAAAATTATTCTATTTACTGATTCTTAATAATGCTTCAAAAGCTTTTGTTCTGGTGTATTTGTCTATGTTTGAGCTTAAGACCATTTCTGCAATAAATCATCATTTTCTGCCTGTCTTAGCCTCTAAATGATTTGGGTCAAACGGGCTGGTTTGTACACTGTATTTCAGTAGCTCCCTTCTTGCTACACATGCTTGGGTTTCCCTGTCCATCTTTATTCCTCTTTGCCCAGCACCAATAATACAGAAGGGTTTAAGAAGCAGGGGGGGAAAGCTGCTTTTCTTCAACCACTGTATATCCTGCTCTGCTCTGCAGAGGCATGCTGGCCCCCGCCGCAAGCGTTTGCAACACGTTCTCTGCAAAGGGCAGCGCGGCTGTTTCATCTATTGCAAACTGGATTTTAGCCAAGAGCCGTAGCTGACGGTTTCAAGAAGGCCACTTCCCCATCCATCTTACTCAGACAATTGTGTGCAGTCTCCAAACTAATAATTCATCATTTGCACATGTGTGCCTTTACTTCATTATTATATTAACATATTAGAAGCACCCTGATTTATTTATTAAATTAATTACTATTCTTATCAAATGATGACATGTTGTTACCCAGGAAGATGCACTTGCTATCTCACAACTAATTATGCCAATTAAGTTTTCATGATTCTACCACAAAGCACAGCTCATTAACTTTAATTACTTTTGAAATGCAGCTGCTGAGATACACAGAGAAAGGAACAGGTAGGTTATATTTGTTAGTTAATTTCTGCAAATGGATTTTGTTGTCATTAGGTCTTAAGTGATACTTTCAGGCAATCTTGTTCCCTATTTCCCAGGTAAGTTTTGTGTCTTTTGTACCTAAGAGGGTTCTAAATGTTTCTTTTTCCTTACAGACTAGCCTTTTTCCATAGAACATTGAACCAAGTTCAAAGATATTTCCTCAAATAAATCTGGTTCAGCCCTTAATGGGAATCGATGGACATCTGCAGAGAACATCTTTCTTCACTGAGGTGGAACCAGCCCAAAAGGACTGACAGCATTTTGATGGAAAGCTGAGATGCTGTGGTAAGGCAAAAGTTCCTAAGAAAAAACATCTCGGGTCTTGCAGCAATGCATGTAGTTTATGTCTCCAGAGAGGGGCCAGGTTCATATTTCTCTGAAGGAGATGACTCCAGTGATTAAGAAGAACAAAATATGGCTGCCTATTTCTGGGTTCAACACACGCAGGCAGGAAACTTTTACAGATCTCCTGAGGAAGAGGGAAATAGAATTTTGTTGGTTCTGTAAGAACACAACAAACTGACTGCCGATGCAATGGTACTTTCTGGCTCTCAGAGGGTGTAATGTCTGAGCAGACTCATGGAGTTATAAAATCTCTGTCACCTTGTTTCCCCACTAGCATATGAAACATGAAGAGCATTCCTTCTTTGACAACACTTCTTTCTCTCAACTGCAGTCAGAATAGATATAATTTTTATTCCCTCTCACAAATAGTTGGCTGCAATAGCTGCTGCAAATTGCCAAGGTGCTTCTATCTCCTCAGCCCTCACATACCTCTCTGCAGTCGCAGGACCTGAATTCAGCCAGGGAAGTGTTACTGCCAGTGACACGGGCTTTCTTCACCTTCTACTTTGGATGTGGTGGTTTGGCTTTGCCACTTACTGGGAACTGGATAGTTTGAAGTTAGGCTCATAAAATCAGCACTGTGCAATTTGGCCAATCCCAGCTTTAAGGCTGTTTACACTTTTAGAGGCCAGATGGAAGTGTGTGAAAGACTAGTATTCACATCAGGGATTTTCAAGCACAAGTTCATCAAAATGGCAACTTTTCAATGGCAAAACACTGTTACTCTTTTTGGTTCTGATGTTGGTGAACAGAAGTATTGAGTTTGGGATAACTCACCCTTTTTTCACACAGAAATAAAAGATCAAGCCTTTTCTTTATGATCCCTAATGGCATAGGAAAAGACCTCAAAGAGGTATTTTACAGTGTGTTTCACACATGTTATAGTAACCTCTGCTGGGAGATAACTTTTTAAGGATGAGGTATGCAACACACTGAAGTGAGGATTTAGCGTCTTCAGTGAAGCACATGAACAATTATTACATCTGACCCACCATAAACTCTGAGTAACAAATGCTTGCCATTAACAAAATGTTTATCAGCTCCAGAGCCACTCACCTCTTCATAATGTCTGGGGAAACAGAATTGTCACTGAAGTTTACTGTGATGTTTAAACACACTCTAGAATTTATGGGGCTTTGACTGGGGAGAGAAGCAACCCATTGCAGTGTTGCTTGAGTTGTGGTTTGTTTTTTCTTAACACAGCAATAGTAATACAAGGGTATTCTTCTCCAAAGGCAAGGCGGTAAAACTGAATATACCTTAGAGAAGCCTTTGCCAAATGAAGGTTTTTAACCCATAGATCCTTTCTCCACAAGGGTGGGGCAGCATCACAAAATGGTCAGCCAGGAGGACCAAGGCTGGCTAGCGTCTGCCTCTTGGCCACAGCAAACCTGCAAGCAATCCACAACATTGTCAGTGCCTACCTAGCGGCATAAGGAGAGTTGTCCTACAGGAGCACTCTCCCAGAAGAGAGGAAACAAATGACTGTGGGCGGTAGTTCCCCACCGGCTATGAATCCTTTAGGAGGTTTTGGATAAAGGGCAGTGACCACAACTGCTGTCCCTGAATCACACTGTCCATCATGAACCTCTAGTAGCAAAAAAGAAATTGACATGGCTGGGATTTTCCTCCCAAGTCTAAATGGCATGTGCACGGAGGCAGGAGATTTGCTTCAGCTGGTATAGTTTTTAGCCGTGTTTGTGTGACTTGACTTAATCAGCTCACATATATCATTACAGTATACGGTAACAAATTTGTCATATGGTGTTAAGAGCACAGGATACAGTTTATTTATGTATTATTCACTTTGCCTTCTTACCTTGTATTGCTCCCTCTGGGCATCCCAGATTTTATTTCCTCTTGTAACGATGAGGAGAGACACTGCCAGGGACGTAAGCGCGCCTGAGCTGGCACGCAGGCACAATCCAGAACTGGCCATGCCTGCTGAGGGGCCTGGAGAAACACCGGCTGTCTTCTCCGGTGGAAACACCTGGGCACAGTGAGGTGCCCAAGGATGGGAAGGGGGTGGCCCTCTCTGCGGGCAGCACAGGGGTAAATCCCAAGCAGAGTGCAGAGGGCATTTTAATTCTAAGAAGTAAAACACCATGATAGTACAGAGGGAAGTGAGTCCAAAAGAAGTGAGGTATGAGTTTCTGATCATGCTAATCTGGATTTCCTTTCTGTGCTCAGCTGGGGATCTATGGCACTGTGCTCCAATTCACAACAAATGCTGTTTCTGCATTACTGAAAATGACCGGTGAGGGCAGCGCTCTGCAAAGAGCTCACCCCTAGGTCTGCAGTACCAGCACCAGGAGGCACGGGTTGGCCGGGGCGGGCTGTGCGAAAGCTGCACCTGGGGCCGTGCGGGCACTCTCAGAGAGAGACGGTCTGAACGTCATTCATAACACTCCCTGAAAACACACCTACGCTGGGACGTCCGTGTGGCTCAGGGCCGGATTTTAACGCTGGGCGTGTGGTGCATTTTGGCAGCTAGCAGCTCTGCCCGCACAAACAAGCTGGAGAGCAGATCAGTGTCTGCTGCGCGTCACCACACGCCCCACATCTGCGGCGAGAATCTATTCCGTTATCTTGTCAATGTCTGCGAGGGGATGCGTGCCGTGAAACGGGTTAATTCAAAATTGCTGCTCTTGGGCAGCGTTTCTCACCCAAGCTGTTCTGTACCAAAGCATCAATCCTTGCACTTCAGCTCCAGCTACCAGAGGACGTGATGCGCGCCCACCGTGCGCAATCCCGACGCTTCCGTCTCCCTCGGGAGCTCCCGATCAGCCCGTCCGACGGAGGAGAGCAACGCTGGTCGTTCAGTTTTACCCTGAGCTCCACAGGGCTGTGGGATTGGAGAAGCCAGCAGAAGGTATGCCCCGCCGCAGCTGGCCCTCTTTATGTTCTGTGCACCCGCGTGCTGTACGTAATCACCAGAACTGATACTGATGCACATTAACTAACCCTTCCTGTCCAGCACCGCCGGCGTTTCCCAGCCCGGGCGAGCAGGCACGCGCCCCCGCCCCGCGCTTAGCAGTGCCGTCCTCGGCCGCCAGGGGGCGCCACCGCGCTAGAGCCGAGCGGGAGGGCCGTGGCCCATCGCGGCCACCGTACGGCCTCCGCCTGCGCGGGGAGGCGGGGGGGGGGAAAGGGGCGAGGCGGCGAGGTCTGGCCTAGGGCGGCCACCGTACGGCCTCCGTCTCCTGGCCCGCCCCGCGCAGGTGCTCGGCAGGGGGCGCTGTGGCACGGGCTCCCGGCATGCCCCGCGCGCGGCCTTGGCCCGCCCCTCCCGAGCCGGGCGGGAGCGAGCTGCCACGTCCCCGGTGCGTGGGGCTTTGTGCGGGGAACAGCNGAGCTGGGAGGCGAGCTGCCCGTCCTCCGGGCGCCCCGCCAGAAGGGCTCGGTTCCGGGCTGCCGCCGCCCGGGGCTTCGCCTCAGCCGCGCGCAGCTGCCCGGGGCCTGCGCCTCGTCCCAGCGCGCGGCGGCATCCCGGAGGGGCTGCGAGCCGCCTCTCCTCGGCCGGAGAGGTGCGGGTGGCCCGGGCTGCGCCGTCTGCTCCCGGGCTTGTAAACAGGCCGAGAGGGACGGTGCGGGGGAGGCGATGCCGCTTTGCGGGCAGCCTTCGGGAGCACGGGCTGCCTCTCTAGCAGACGCTGTTGGAACGCTAGCTTGCCCGCGTTCAAACTGCAGCTTAAGAACTGTAACCCTTCAGTGCCTGGCTTGGGTAGCGCGTTCCCCTGCCAGGCGGTGTCTTCATCCTTGCGTCGTGATCTGAACTGCAGCTGCTTCCCCCCTCAGCAGTAGTTCCAGGGGTGTTAGATCAAGGCATTTAAATGACAGGCATCATGCCTGCCAGAGCTGCATCCCGAGTGCAGGCAGTGTTGCTATTTTTCGTAGTTACATAGTTTTTGTTTGCGCTGTGCCCACAACATTTTGGGTTTGTGTGCAACAAAATACTTTGGTAGGTAGGCTGCATTAAATGTTTGGCTAGCAGCCTTTTGGAAGTCCTTTCTTTAGCATGCGTTTCACGTGGAACGAGTAGAAAGGTACCCCAGCTGTGTCCTTGGATCTGGTACGCTGGGTGATACAGTAACTTTGCTGGAGTTACTGATAGCCTTGCCCGCACCGTAGCGCTTTTGCCACTGTAGCCAGAGCATCACTACCCTTACGGTAGGCACCGTGCTGGGCCACGTTTTTGTTGGCATCGGACCTTCTCGGATCAGTGCTCTGTCTAGAGCTTAGCCCTGTATTTTAGCTATGTGAAAGAGCACAAGACCTCGACTCATGTGAATTAGTACTTCCTTACTTGGTCTGGCTTGCTAGTAGTGAGTTACAAATATATATAGAACACTATGGTGGAAAAGGAACAACAATCATCTTTCACGTGTTAAAAATGCTGCTGTAATGCTTTAGAGGAGCAAACAGTGAGGTTCTGATCCAATCCAAACATTCATCTGTTAAAATGTACACGTAGGCTAAAGTCATGGTGCTCTTTGTTTCTCACTTTTCATGTTACTAATATATGACAATATAATGCTAGTAATATATAACAATCCATTTTGTCTTTTACCCTACGAGAAACACTTTTTCAGTTTGGTAAAAGTAGCAGAGTTTTTTTTTTGTTTTTTTTGTTTTTTTTTTTTTTTTTAAGCCTACTGTGGCATAAATATGTGCTTTTTACTTTTGAGGGTTGTAAAATCAGTAAGAACTCTGCAGTTAGAATATCAGTTACGTCAGATTTGTCAGTTTATACTGTTTGATTAAAGCATGTTAGTAAATTGAGATGCATCTCTTCTGAAGTATGATCTACTTGGTTTTGGTTTTTTTGTTTGTTTGTGTGTTTTTGGTTGGTTTTTTTTTTTTTTAATCTTGCTTGAATCTGGCACCTATTGTTTTCATTTAGGTGCCTTTTGGTTGTAATGTTTTTGCTATGGCTTGAAGTGGCAGTGTTTGGTTGCCAGTCTCTGTAAATGTAATTGGTAGGTGCACATTAAAGAAGTTGATTCTGAGAGGACAGCTGTATTTGTGTTAAATGCAGGAAAGGACCTGCCTGTTGACTTAAATAGGCTGATGTCTCTACTCGTCACTGCCTTATCTTCTTGCTGATCTCTTCAGATGCCACAACAATGGGCAATTATTGTTTTACTGCGGATGGACATCTTAAATGGCATCATGATCCTGGTCTACCAGGAATTAGGCCTGTGCTTGTATGTAGTTGGGAGCGTAGATACAAGTGACTAGAATTTTCCTCCATAGATTTTCCAAGTTTAATTTTGGATTCAGTATTCTGTAGTATATATGTCTTTTGTTAAAGACAGATGTGTTCAGCTCACACTCTCCGAGGTGCGTGACACAAATGCTCTGCCTGCGTGGACTGACCTTTGGTACAACTTGGGGTCGGGCAGTACTGCTGTTTTCTTCTAATTCATTCTCAAGTTGACATTCTTTCTGAGCTCAGTGTTTTAATCAGATAAATGAGAATGGTGAAAGGAAAATGGCAGTAGTCTTTCAGTTTTACAGAGCTAATTCCGATAAGGTCAGATTTCTTTGATAATGCCAAACTTCCGTAAATACTATATAGTGGTCATTCTTTAAGACTTCATTCGTTGTTGGAAAACTAGAGAAATATCAGAAAATCTTTTCAATTATTGCAAGAATTTGTTTGAGTAGGGCAGATAAATGAAAAATGTGTTAAAAGGCCATGAAACAAGTCACTTAATGTTGTTTAGAAGGGCCACAGGAGCCAAGCAAAAGTTGCCAGAGGGGTGAGCAAACTGAGACTGTTGCAAGTCACAGGTTTCTTACAGTGAGACTTTTAGACTGCACACACTGCCTCCCTACAAAACTGGTAGCAAGGTACTTGCTCTGCTCACTTCAAATGGGAGCAGAAACATATACAGCAAGTGAACAACACCATCGTTATTTTCTGATGTAATTTTTGCAGGTTACTTTAATCTTTTTGGCAGCTCCTGCTAATATTTGGTGCAATGTCACTTCCGTTGTGAGCTTTATTATCAGTGCACTTGCAACAGGAAATAGGAACGCTCCAGGACTAAAGCGCTGTCGAAGGAAAGTGATTTCATCACACACATACTTGACAGGAAAAGTTGCTGTAGATTGCTCTGTTGGGGTTTCTTCTTGAAATGTAGCCCCTGTGTTTTGGTTTATTTAAAAAAAAAAAAAAAAGTTACAAACAGTTTTGTTGCCCTAGTCTCTTCATAGGTAGACCTAATAAATAGTCATTTGTTTGAAACAATTATTTGGAATACATTTTTATTCATCGTATGTGCTTTTGCAGTTAGACTTCCATTTACTGATTCATCTAATGAGCTCAAAAATCTTTTTTTTAACTAGGATCTCCCATGCGGGTGGCACACAGTGCTGGTTGTCTCTAGGAATTTTCTCCATTGCTTGTTTTTCTCCTACATAAGTTCCCTTTAACATAACTTATGTGGCTGATGAGAGCAACTGTCTGACTATTGCTCTGTATGCATTTGTTTCTGCTCTTCAAAACAGAATGAAGATTTTGAATAACTTTCTTGTTCAGCAGTGTGATACTGCCATAGATTGCCTGGGCTGTTGTAAAGACTTGACAATTTCTTCAACTAACAGATGATGTCAGAATTTTTATCTGCAAGAGATTTACATGCTTCTGTGTTACGTGACGTTCGATGCCCAAAGTTTAGATTTCTAACTTTTACTTGAGTGCTTTGGTTTGTTGTAGTAGATACAAACATGTTGCCATCAAGACATGGCATTTTTTTAAGGGAGGCTCATGTTTTAAAAGCTCAAGTTAAATTCCCTGTGCTAAAATAAGATTTGATGCTATTTATAGGGAATCTATTTTCTTACAAAAAGCTTATGAAACTTTTTCTCTTGAAAACTGGGTGTTTCATAAGGAAATTCAACACAGTTATACTGTGTAATGTGGTAAAATAGCTGACAGAAATAAAATATATTGTCAGACCTAAGAGGAATTGCTTACACGTGATACATAATGAAATTACAGAGTGGGCGGAAGAACAACAAAATAACTCTTTCAGCGTTTTGTTGGTAATAAAGTAAGTATTAGGAAGCATTTCTCACACGGGTGAAAAAAAAAGCTTCAGAGCTTCTGCTCCGTGACAGTTGTGTATTTAGTGTTTGAAGGTAAGCTTCTGAAAGTTTAAGTGGACACTAATATAAGTTATCTAGCTTTCGAAAGTGGTGAGAGCCTTCATTTGGCTTTGAAAAAGGAGAGTTTCCATGCGTAATTCCATTTACTGTAGCACTGCTTGCTCGGGGCTTAAATTTGTGACCACTCTGTTGCTGAGCAGCCTTATTATAATGCGTAATGTACAATCTATACTGTGTAGGCATAGACTGATAGTGTTGGGAAAAGTCTTCAGCAAAGAGAAAGCTTGTATTTACAAAAAAATTAAGTCATTTTAGTAATACAGATTAAAATTAGTGTCTTGACCTTGAAACCTTTTCCCTGTTTAATTCTTGACAGTGAATTAAAAGTGAAATAACTAGTGTTTAATCTATGTGCTCAGCAGCCTTGCTGCCGGAGTGTTGTCATCTCAGTGAGAAACTGAAGTCCTGCAGCGCTGTACGGGGCTGAAAGAGTCAAACAGCCCGGTTCTGCCCTCTGACATTCAGCGTTCTTGATAGAGGTTTTCTTCGCTTGCCTTAAAAATCTTCAGTGGTGGTAGTTCAGTTCCACAGCTTCTCCATGTAGTCCGTTCCACTGTTTTTCTCTGCTGTTAGAAAGTCATGGCATTTACCCACAGGTGTCTGTATCTTGTATGTCTGAAGTAACAGCTGGCTTTGAGAGAATTAGGCTTCCCAAGCTGCCATGGATGGTGGTTTGCCTGCAGTGGCATCTGTTGTAAACGGTATTACTTGATTATTTCTCAGTCCTTATTCAATTACAAAGGCAGGTTACTCAATACCGACTTGGGGCACACAGCAAAGCTGCACAAAGCCAGATGGCTCAGGAGGCCTAGAGTTTATGGACGTGTATGTGGAATCTTGATTTCCATCATTAATAAGAAGGTTTTTCTGCCCTTGTATTTCCTAAGATCCCTGTTTATCCTTTGTTGCTGTAGTTCCTGGAAGAGATCCGTGGCCACGGAGCTTTGAGCAGAGAGCCGTGTTGTGCATTTGGCACTGCCTAATGGTGATGAATTGTGCGGGCAGCTGGCTGAAAATAAGGTAGTGCGACATAAAAACTGTATGGGTCAGTGTGATTGTGCAGGGCTGAGTGTGTTGCTTCTTTAAAGAGGAGACTTTTCACGTGGAATGAACTTGGCGCTTCTGGTTTGCATTTCCTGGACTGCCAGGCATAAAAATGCTTTTCCATCAGTGCCGTTGGGCCCAAACAAGCTAGGAGAATAGGAAACTTCTTGTGTCTGAACCTGTGGGTGGCAGCATGAGGAACTGTGGTGACAGAAGGGATGCAGCTACACGCTTCTGAGGTGTGTGTATGCTTGATGCAACTGTAAGAGCTTGATTTCTTTTAGATACGGCTTCCTGGTAGTTTTACGTGCCCACTTAGAAACAAGCCATGAAGAGATGTTCAGGATTGTGATGGATTTGGGGGGAAGGTGTTCAACATCTGAAGATGCTTTCTGCAAACTAATTGTTCAGAACTTGGGAACTCTCACAGTCCCTTCATCAATTTGAGGCAGACTATAAATAATTTCCTTAGAATGCCAAATCTTTGCATCCCAGGTGTCAGCAAGCTTGACACTGATGGATGCTGAACATCTGTAATTCTCATTTATTGTAGCTGTCCATCTCCTCTTAAAAGATTTCCTTATTGAATACTGGTCGCTGTTGGTTCACAGTGTGATCTGTCAGAGGTTCTTGGGGAGGGATATTGTGTCAAGGTGTAGGGGTGGTATGCTTGGTGGGGGTTTGTTGGTGGGGTTTTTTGTGTGGTGTTTTTTGTTTTAAGCAGCTCATTTGAAGGAATATCTCTGAATAAGGAGTGGATCATGTCAGGGCTGCTTTTGCAGCTGTCCTACTGGCTGAATGAAGTCTGCTTTTTATCATTTCAAGGCCATGGCATATATCCAGTCCTAACAATCTGATGTCTTAGCTGAATAAATATATCAATTTGCTGGATTTACTGATTATTTTTTTTTATGATGAGGTTTAGAAAGACATGTTCTGTCTTTAAATTTTTTGTTTTCCCAATAACTTCTGAAACCAGCTGCTGATTTCATTTTAGTATAAAGACTTTGTTAGGCACATTAAAAACACAAAATGTAAGTTCTTATATGTCACATGCAATAGGTGGTGTATGTTAGCCTCTCTGTGGCATTTCTCATAAGCTAAAATTTCTGTTCGTGGATGCTGTTCTCGGGTTGCTCTACATTAATGAAAGTTTTCCTATCTAAAGTTAAAAATGAGCTCTAGGGACCATCCACTAATGTCAAAACAACATCTACAATGTGTTTGGGAGTTTCTATGCAGCTCATGTCAGAGGGTCTGCTACATGGAGCTTAGCTTGTACTTTTACCCTATTACCTGCTGCACAGCTTGCTATCCGATCCCTGGTTATTCTTGACGAGAGGCGTCTGGAACCGACAGATTGAGCAAGTAACACAGAGGCTGTAGTTTGGATCTAGTTCGTGGGTCTGCAAGTTACTTTGGTGATTGAGAGCTGTGGTTCCGTATGGTTAATGCTTGCACCTAGGGAGAGTATCTGTATGCCCAGTTGTAGGAAATTATTTCCAAGGAGCATGCAGGCATCTTGAAGAGATGCTTCTGTAGACACACTTCAGCTTCTAGCTAGAAATGATAAATATGGAGTTTGGGGATGTTTTTGCTGCCTCAGTGATTTTTATTTGTTTTCAAACTTTTTTGCTGCTTTACCAGTCTTGGACAGCAATCAGTGTGTGTGATGTGACTCCGGAGCTACTGATTCCAGATTACTTTTTCTTTAATGATTGTTTAGGTTATGTGATGCTGACGTTCTAAGCTTCTGGCATCTGTTAGAGAAAGCTACCCACAAGTAGTCTGAGTTTTTTCCAAGCTCTGATTTTGTGAACGTGTTGGGCAGAAGTAAATAGACTCTTAAGAGGACAGTTTTAGTAGTAATCAAGCTTTTTTTTTTTCCATATTAGAATATTTTGTTCTAGATGAGTCATATTAAGAAAACTCAATTCCTGCAGAATTAGACCGATATTGACCAAACTAGCAGATTTGTACCAGTTCTGTCAGATGGAATAACCTGTAATGTAAGAAACCACACCTTTTAGATCTTTTTGGAAGATGAATGTAGCACATAAAATAAAAAGCCAGTGGGTAAAATGAGTCAGCTTACAAATAAAGATATTCTTTGCTACAAAAGCTGTAGGAAAAGTCTGACGGCCATATTGGAGTTACTTTTGTCTGTCAGCAATGCATGTAATAGTGAAAAAACAACACTGGCAAAATGTCTCTCAGTTACTTCATTTGGAATTAAAAGCATACTTTAAGCTTCTGGGAGCAATCTGTATCCAATACTCAGGCTTTGTCCTAGTGGAGTGGTTGAATTATTTGAGCTGCCATGGCTGCGAAAGTGCACCAGTCCCTTTTCTTGCAGCTTGTTGGTATGGTAATGAATCACTGGTTGGACAGATGCCCTCTGTTGCAGGAATGTCAACAGGTGATGTTTAATCATGAGATAACAAGCAGTGCTTACAGAGATGTGACTCTCCTTTTGCTCTAGTATGTGTGAGATAAAAAGCAAGGTACCATTTTGGTACTTCTGTGGAAAGATACTGCTTTTTAACCAACTTTTTCAGAATCCATTAAGCTTGTCCTTTGACCATAATCTCCTTTATTGAAATAAATATCTACAATTTATCTGCTGCAGCTGTGAAGCAGTGCTTGTCCCAGGGAGCGGCTACTGTTGTGTCATTCCTCAATAATTTAGAACTTACTGGTTCATTTTAAGTGTTTCTCTCTCTCTTTTTTTTTTTTTTTTAAGGAAGGGATTTTTTTAGTCCAAAAGATTATATTTGAACACTTAAAAATCATACATACAAACACCAGTATATTCTAGAACTACAATTTGCACAAGTAGAAATATAATTCTAATCTATGAATCAACATTGGTACACTTTTGCTAAATTCTTGTTTTACTTTGTTAGGTACAAGAAAACTCACCAGGGCATAGGGCTGGATTGGAGCCATTCTTTGATTTTATCGTGTCCATTAATGGTTCAAGATTGGTAAGTGTGTTGCTGTTTTATAACTCTGAATATAAACAATGTGTTGAGAATCTTGCAGGTAAACCAATGCTTGTGTGAGAACTTGCAAACTCATTTCAGTCAAAACAGGTTGGCTGACAGGACTGTTGTCAAAGCTGTCAGCTGGGCAGGAATCATGGGAGAAAGTTTTCAAGCAGAGCTGTAGTGAGACAACAAACCATAGCAGTGCGGAAGGACAGCTGTGGGTAGGCTCTTCCACCAGGATGGCTGGATTCAAGAAAGCCTCTGTAAAGCAGCGAGGCATGTTGTATCACAGGTTAATTCAAGTGCTTTCACGTTTGGAAAGCATGACCTGTTACTGTGAAATCCCAGGTTTTCTGTGGAGTTGTATTCTGGAATTGTGAAGAGACTGGAAGCTTGTTATAAAATAGTTGGAGATACATGTTCTGGTAATGCGCAGTGGTTATAGGACCTCTGGAATACAAAAGTGGTGTTACAGAACTGGATACTTGCTATGTTAAACGCTAAACCAAGCTCTTCTTTGACCATTTGCAGAATAAAGACAATGACACTCTCAAGGACCTGTTGAAAGCAAATGTTGAAAAACCTGTAAAAATGCTAGTGTACAGTAGCAAAACGCTGGAACTCAGAGAAACGTCAGTGACCCCCAGCAACATGTGGGGTGGGCAGGGCCTGCTGGGCGTGAGCATTCGTTTCTGCAGCTTTGATGGGGCCAATGAAAACGTATGGCATGTTTTGGTAGGTATGAACTTCCAGGTGTTTTTCTTACTGTTGTTCACTGTTAAACTTTTTACTGAAAAGTAACTTGCAATGGGGTGCACAAGCCATGAGATCAAATGGGTCTGTGTTCTCTTCATTGATCTTTTTCAAGTCTTTGAAAAGACTTGAACTCTGTGAGTATATTATCAAATCTTGTATTTAAATCAGTGGTTTTGTACAATACTCAGAGCTCCTTGTAACGGTATCCGAAGAGGCTGCCATCTAGCCACTGTTTCACTAGCTCAGTGACTACTCTTCTAATTGTGTTGAAAAGTCGACCAGTTTGTCTACCTGACTCAAAACTTGGGTGAAGTGCACATCTAACTTGTGCTACTCCCTGAGAGCTACGTAGTGTTTTGTAACTTTCCATCTTAAAACTAGGAAGTGGAACCAAATTCTCCTGCTGCATTAGCTGGACTTAGACCTCACAGTGACTATATCATTGGAGCAGACACCGTCATGAATGAGGTAAGTATATAAAAATAAGATTTTGATTTTTATAAAACTGGAAAAAAAAAAAAATTTGTACCAGGGCAGTCTGAAACCTCCCCAATTCTGTCTCTGTTCAGTGCTAATGGAAGTAAGTTAATGCAAAGAGGAAGGAGCTCTAGTATAGTGCCTATTATTTGTGCTTAAATGCAATTCTGGAAATAAAAACTACTCTTAAGTATCTTCATGAAGTAGGAACTTTTTTGGTACTCCAGTATTAATAGTTGAAGTAGCAGATTTGAAGTCTGGGTTGTGCCACGTGACTTCTGAGTTGCGCTAGCAAAGCATATTTTAAAGTTGGCCTTGTGGTAAAACAGCAGCGCTGCAACAACTGCAACATGCAGCAGTTACCAGGTTGTTACAGAAAGTTAGGACTGGGAAGATGCTCATTCTAATGATAAAATGATCAAATCAAATGATAAAATAAGGACAAGAAAACCCTGATTAATTTTTATCCTTTTCCAGTCTGAAGATCTCTTTTCCCTTATTGAAACGCATGAAGCCAAGCCTTTAAAACTTTACGTGTACAACACGGACACGGATAATTGTCGGGAAGTGGTGATTACTCCAAACTCTGCCTGGGGCGGAGAAGGCAGGTAAGGAGGCAATATGCTACAGGAGGGTGGGATGACTTTCTTATAGCACGAGCCTAAAAGCTGCTTGAAGTTTTCTATAAATACAGAAAGGAGTGTTGTTATATCCAAGGCGTTTCTGCTATAATAAATAATATATTTCCTTGAAATTCAGATTTAGTTACTAATGAGGGGGGTGTATTTACACTGTAAGTAACAGAACACGGTAAGTTGTACAGAACTTATCTTGAAACTTGTTGGCGTCTTGAGTCATTCATGCATTGTTACTATGGAGTCTGTAGCTACCAAGTCACTTCACTGACTTTTAAATGTTTGTATTTTAAAAGCCTAGGATGTGGCATTGGTTATGGATATTTGCATAGGATACCTACACGCCCATTTGAAGAGGGAAAGAAAATTTCTCTCCCGGGACAGTTGCCTAGTGCATCTCTCAGTCCCCTCAAAGATGGCTTCACAGAGGTAAGTTGTAGCCACTTCTTTGCCTTGGTAAAAATGGCTTATGATGTTTTATTGCTTTTCTGCTTCTATTGGTTCTTGTGGAAACAAACCCTAATGATGTAACGTTCTTTTTTTCCTTTCAATAAGGTTCAGCTGTCATCAGTTAATCCTGCAGCCACATTACCCCCTGGGTCAGCAGGCCTTGAACAGAGTCTTTCAGGACTTTCTATTAGTTCACCCTCAACTACTGTCAGTAACGTTCTCAGTACAGGTTAGTGTGGAAGTAACCAACTTCTGAAGTGCCTGGGGTTTCTGGCTGCATTGCACGCACAGATCTATCTGTGATCTGTTTCTATCAATTTAATAGAAGGCAGAAGAGAGAATAAAAGTTTATTTTCCCAAAATTTTTCTCAACAACAAAGGCTGGAGTACTGTAATTGTGCCCTTCTTGCTCACAGAATAATTGCAAACAACTTCTATCAGAACTAGGATGCGTGTTATTTAGAGTACTATTTTTTTATCAATGTTTTATGGGGAAGGCAAATAGTAATTCTTCTGTAAGCAATTACTTATTTTTATTCCTTGAGGAAGGGAACTGAAGTGTTGTATGCTTAAAATTAATTTTGTTTTCCTATATACTCCACCAGGCGTTCCAACAGTTCCATTATTACCACCACAAGTCAGTCAGTCCCTTACCTCTGTGCCACCAGTTAACCCAGCAACTACCTTACCAGGTGAGTAGGTAAAATTTCTTAAAACCTCTCTGAAACAAAAATCTTGAACGAGCAAGGGAAGAGAGCCGTCTTTTCCACTGCTGTTTTGGGGATGGGAGGGTATAACTTCATACAACTTATTTCATAAGTTAAATTAATTTTTTTTTTTAGAGAATGTGCACAGCATGTCTGTAGCACAGAGGACTGAGTTGGCAACAGAGTTACTAATCAATTACCTTGTAGGACCTCTTGCACAATAGATGCAGCATTCAGGATTTCTCAGGAATGTATTAGTTCTGCTATTTGCAACATTTCTTGAGTTGATGCTGTTACTTTCCATAGTTTCTAAATTGTGTGGTGCAAAATACCTTTGCAAATAGCTTCACATTTTCTGGTTTATCCTTTGCACTTGGACATCATGACAGAAGAAAGCTCTGAGAAGACACATCTTGCCTATTTCTGCGTTCCATTTGCCCATAAACCCTCCATTTTAGGAAACTCCATTTTAATACTGCACTTGATCATTCTTCCTAATATAAATAGAGGGCTAACAACATAGAACTGTATGTTGAATTATTTAGTAATTTAAACGCACATAATAAAAGTAAGAGTCTGCCTACGAAGTGGTGTGCCTTATTTCCTGATAATAATGAACATTTTAAGCACTAGTGCTCCAGTATTGTTCACGGTGGGTGAGATGAGGATTGTATAGGATTTCAACGTGTAATTGGTGCTCTGGCACAGGACTCAATCATGCATTCCAAAACACTGGAAGAGTTGTATTTTGTTTTGTACGCTATGAGACAAGCAGATAAGGATGTGTGCAAAAGTTTTAAGTAATGCTTGGAGGTATGCTCTCTACCATAGAAAAAAATGCATAGTAGAGCTAAGTGCAGGCAAACAAGGGCAGAGAACTTTAATCTTGTATGACTTAGAGAAAATAGCAAACTACTAAGTTCAGTTTCTATTAATGTCCGCTATCCACCCTTTCCCCAAAATCTGGAAATACGGATTTTCCTTTCACCTTGTTCTCTGAATAGTATCACTGCTTTTTTGAAAGTTATTAAAATATTTCTTGCAATTTGCATGGCCATACTAGTGAAATTCTAAGTATTAAAAATACAGGAGGTTTAAAATTTGAGTGAATTTGTGTGAAGTTCAACGTTTTTCAGATTTTTAAAAAAGTTCAAACCAAAGTTGCTTGTAGCTGAGCTGAAACCTCTTTGAGTCAGATGTCAGCCTTTGGCTAATGAATTCACAGGTAGGTAAAGATGACTGGTTTTTAATAAAAATCTGTGTACAGTGGCCTCTCTGTCTTACTACCATAGTACCAACAGTTTAGCTCAGATAAGGCTTACTCTGAAATAAACACAAAGTAGGAATAGAGCCCTTGTCCCAGAAATGCAGTTCTTCTAAGACAGGAAATTCAGGAGCAGAAAGATGTTCCATAGCAAACAATGATGGAAGCGCATGAGTTGTGTTCATTTGTATGTTTCTCTTCTATTTTCAGTCTTTCCTGACTTTGAAAGTTACTTCGTCGTGCCTTTTCTGTATGGTTTTTGTGTTCAACTCTAGTTATGAACTAACTTGAAAAGCCTAATAATAGGGTAATCAATATTAGAGATCAGAAATACTATGTATTTCATCCTATTATTATCTTCTGTCATTGAAATTAGGAATGGAGGGCTTCTGGTACAGTGCTGCAGTGAAATAACTATCTTTGTTAAAGGCTGAACTTGGAATGCAGACCTACTAATTCCTTGAAATAAGATTCTACTTTCCTCAGAAAAATCGGAAAGGTTGGGATTATGTATTTGCTAGTCCAGACTTCCTGCAGTAGGTATCTGTTTGCACTGTGCAACTTAAAAACTCGGGTGAATTTGTATTCTTATATGTAAAAATTATAATCAAGATGTAAAACAATATAAAATAACTTTAAATGATCAATAGGGTCTCAGAAAGAGAAAAAAACAATTTTAAGTTTTCAGCAGTAACTTTTTGACTCTTCTCTTAGGTCTGATGCCATTACCAGCAGGGCTTCCCAACCTGACTGATCTCTCCAAACTTAATTTACCTGCACCGCACATCGTTCCAGAAATCATACAGCCTGGTATGTGATTCTGCAAACTGAAACAGTGTAGTAGCAGATCTCTCCTTGAGGATCCTTGACACTCTTATTTAGAGCCATCTGGTGCAGTCCTGAAGTGGATAAATTTAATGTTTACCTGAGATGGGAGTTGACGGTAGTGCCCAGATCAGGTAGACAAGGAATGTGTCTTTAGATAATTCTAAACCTTTATCTGTATTTAGTTGTTTCATCTTATTTTGCCTGATTTATGATCTCAAAAGAGATTGTGCCAAGAAGGATAGTATATAGTTTTATGGGTAGAAGAAAATATGAGGTGTTTTCTTGCGTGCTAGATGAGATCGAAGCATGCTGATTGAATAACAAACGTATGGACTAATACTAGATTTATGGTTTTGGATAAAACAAAACTGCTGAAGGTGTGCATGGAGCAAGCAAAAAGAATTGGAAGCTTATGTGGAATAAGGTTCTTGTTAACTTCTTGTTTCTGGCAGTTTCAGTGAAAGCCAGAAAAAAAATGTAATCATTGGTATTAATGCATTAAATACCTAGTCCTCTGGGGAGGCAGAAGCAAACTTGAGTTTATTCCTATTCTGAAATCTGAAAAGTACTAGGCTTGAAACTAGCCTGCTGAGTCAGTGCTGCATGTGTATCATGCTCACACTAAGCTCAAAAAGCTTCCTCCTCCCCAAGAGTAAATAGGAGATTAGAGAAGGTAAAAATTCTAAGCAAACAGAGAATCTCTCCAGTCAATCTGTGGTTTGCAGCAGCTCACTGCCTTTTTTTTTTTTCTCTCTCTCTCTCTCCATTTTGTTTTTCTTTCTTAGGTTTGCCATCCCTTCCCTCCTTGCCGCCTCTGAATCTAATGGGAATAACGCCTCTATCAATGCCACCCAAATGTGTTCCTCTGCTTCCTTTGGTCACAGAGGCATCTACAGTGCCTACAGATTTGCTTCCCTCCATTACTCAAGCCGGAAGCTTTTCCGTCGACCCTGGCACTACTGTAAATGTAGAACAGACCTCTACGCTCACCTTGGATAGCGCTACCCCAAATTCTAAGGCTGTTGTTGACAGATCAAGTGAATCCTCCATAGTTAATGAGAAAACATCTGGAATCACAGATACACAAGCTTCTGAATCATAACTCCAGATCACTCTGTTGGATTGGCTTGGTATTTATTTAGCCATGGGATGATACCTATTTGAAGAGCAAGCTATCATTAATTTCATACTAGTTTGTACTTAATCTTTAGGAGTTCTGTAAATAATATGGAGGTATAATAAAAGGGGGTTTATAAAGTGTGTGTGGTGGGAGGGGAGGAAGAGTACTTGTATGTAACCAAAAAAAAAAGTCAAGGTGGTAAATAGAATTCCACTGCCAAACTCGGAGGTATATGTTTTTAATATAGGCTGACAGCCTTAGCCTGCTAGGCCTGTCCTTGCTTATAATTAGCAATTTTTGCTTCTGATAGAAATGAAGCGGTTCTTGCGTGTGACATTTACGTACCATAGTTCTTGTTCTTTGCAAATATCTTGTTACTACAGTGGGGATGAGAACGTTTAGTCTGAGTTGTAAATTTTAACACTGCAAAACTTCCACCTAAAGATATTTCTATTAAAGTTGCTGAGTGACCTGTTAACTGACATCTCGTTATTCAGCTTGTACACAAATCTTTATTTTTAAGCTCTTGAGAGATGCTGAAGCCATGTTTTGTGACTGCTGCTGCATTGTTTCATACGCCCACTGTAAAATGGCATTTGGAAGGGAATACAGGAAATGTTAAATGTAGCACACAATTTGGAACTTCATGACTACTGTAAGACAAATTAATGGATTAAGCATACATACAGCAATAAATTCCTGGAATTTTATCCTTTGTGTGAGAAAATAGCACATTTATTTGTTTAATGCTTAAATTTTCATTTAACTGTTTTTAGCTCAGCTCTCTCTAGCTCAGATGAGAGGGCCCTCTCAGATCCATGAGAGGGCTCCCCTCCAGAGGAATGGATCCAAGAGGGAATGCCAGACTTAACGGCAGGCAGGATCAGCACTAGTGGTTAGGTCTGTTGCAGCGATGAGTCATGATTCATACTTGGCTTTTTAAATTGATCTTCAGGATAAAAATTTCAGATCAACTGTAGATTATACACTTCCATAAACTGGTGTGTGTTCTGTACTCCAGGTGGTAGCCTTCGCTCCTGGTGTCAGGTGCAGTTGATGTGGAAAACTTCTGTACCTCTCCAGTCCTTCTGTACCTCTCCAGTCCTTCTGTACCTCTCCAGTCCTTCTGTACCTCTCCAGTCCTTCTGTACCTCTCCAGTCCTTCTGTACCTCTCCAGTCCTGTACTGCTGGGATTTCATTTATACATGTGCAAATTTCAGCCTTATCAATAGACTGGAGCTAAAGTCTGTCTCAACAGCTACGTCATCCCTTTTGGCAATGGGGTGTGCCTGATCACTGGAATAGTAGCTGCATTTTACTGCTGATCATAAGGCTTCCACTTGAACTAATTGTTTAAGACATTATCTGATACCTGTTGTCCTGTCTCATCTTTATTACTTAAGTGTTATCTTTCCTCTGCCCTGCTACTGCACACTTCCTCGTCACCTCTTGTGTCAAAAGCCTGTGACAAACACAGACCCCAAATACTTTTTTTTTTTCTCTCCATGCTCAGTCAGCTGCTTGGAGTGTGAAATCCCTCTGCCTTGTGAAGTGGGGGACTCACAATTTCTTGGAACATACTTTTGATTTACCTTTGTAAATCCAGTGTCACATACCTCAGAATTAAACCTTAGCACGAGGAGAAGGATGTTCCCTCTTTCCTTTGCCGTATACAGAGAAAGTCTGTTAGTATTGACCTTCATAAAGCCTCACAGGTATCTCAGTTTTTCCTGTAACTTCTTTATCCATTTTCCTTATCCAGCCTAAGAACAGTAAAAATAGAAGTTCTGTCACATACCAAAATTTAGAGCAATTGCTGATTGTAATCAGATACCTTGAACTATGGAATCCTTGGGCTGTTTGGTGTTTTTTTTTTTGTCCTTACAGTATGATGGCACAGTGTCCTTTGGAGTAACATCTGAAGTTAGCTGCCATGTTTCTATGCTTTCCAACTGCAAGCTGCAAACTTTTGTAGGTGTTGTGCGGTTGCCTCTAGTAGCAGACAAAAGTCATGCACTTCTGTTAGCTATTTTAAGGTCCCTTGGTGCTGACTTTATAGATCCAGCCTTTTGACAGGTATGGGAGTAGTGGAAGTAAGGCAGTGTTTAAATATAACCATCAGCAGTTCTTCTGAAGATAATGTAACTTCCAACTTTGGAGATGATTCAGTGATGCAAAATTTAAGCTGTAATCTCCCAGCTAAAAAGTCATAAACATTGAGAAGTCAAAAACTTACTTAAAATAGAAGCAAGGACCACAAAGTCATACATCATTGCACTCTGTCCCTGTTTTTAATTCCCTCAACTAGATTTAATGAAATCATACCTTAATGACTTATTTTTCCCCCGAAAAAAAGAGAGTGAGGAGAGCAAGAAGTTAAGATACACCACAGGCCTGACAGCCCCTGTAACCTTGTTTTCATGAGTTGATGCATTCAGTAATTAATGAACAGTTACAAACAGGCATATTAGCTTTATTCAAAACATTGACACATGGAGTTCTTTAAGGAGTACTGACAGCAGACAGGAAGACAGATGTCCCATGAACATCCCTGGCCTTGCCGGTAATTAAGAATGATTAACGTGTGCTACATAGTGTAAAATGCATAAGGTGTTTTCCTGCTCTACCAAAGGCTGCTCTGGGGGCAGTGGTGCACAGTGGTACATACGGTTGTTGCCAGTGCAGGGCCATCTTTGCAGCTCTGCTCCAGACACTGTGAGCGCACGCTGAAGAGGTGCCTTTTGCAGGTTGAGGCTCTGCTGCTGCTCCAGGAAACAGCTGCTTGGGCTGCAGGGTCAAGGGAGGAGTGTGGGCAAAGCGTTAATGGTGAACATTTCATAGCTTTGGTGGGGTCATAGAGTAGGCTGTTTCTGAGCCCCTGACAGCCATCTTTTAAATCAATCCTGTCCAACATTAACCCTCCCTGTCACAATTGGAGCTCCCTGGAAATAGCTGTGCAGGGCCACAAGATGGCGTGCAACGGTTTCTTTTGGCTGCGTTTACAGGGTCAGGCTCAGCAATGAGGGTGGTTTGTCGGTTACCGCCGCCCCCACCC
>VXBL01006261.1:4564750-4598305 GCA_013400195.1 Aramus guarauna
CCAGCAGCAACTGCAGTCAAATGGATGCCAGCTGGATGGTGAATGATAGTACTTTAAGGAATCGCAGATTACTGTAAAACCAACTGATTTGAAGGCAGAAATGGACTGAGCTCAAGCTATTTCTAAATTCCAGAATTTTACTGGCAGTTTGCTGACTTAAGCCAAGCTAACCACAGGGCAGGGTGAAAGTTTGTTTGGAAGAAAGCAGATCCTTACAGGCAGAGACTTGTTTGAGATACCATAATGCTGAAGGAGAGGCCTGGGTAATATTTCCAACCTCTCAGTAATATTTGTGGTGCCCTTTTTTCCTCAATTACACACAGGCTTTGTCTGTACTAGTCAGATAAATGTGTTCGCAATTGGTCCCTACCATGGAGGCCCCACTGGCACCAAGCTCAGCTTCTTTGGTTCATCACTTAGACATCTCAGTTTAGATTTGAATCCTGTAACGGTAGGCAAGAATCAGACTACAAAAGTATTTCTTCCTTTTTAAGTGTTTGTAGTTCATAACTAACTCATGCTTTGTAGTCCTGCTCTGTACATTTTTCATGGTAGTGCCAATGGCTTAATACATACTTGCGCCACCCAGCACACAGTGTCTTGCACTGTGCTGCACCTTCTAGTAGTAACCAGCTCAGAAAGCAAAATCTTCAAACTGATTTGCCTGTAACATCTGTGGTATAAACTTTTTTTTAGCTGTGGTATAATGGGGAGCCAGCACCTACCATAGCACAGTTTTAAAGTGACATATTTAGGGTGCAAGAACCAGGCTTAAAAAAACCCAAACTGAACAACCCACCAATGAAACAAAACATTGTTTAGCTCAGGTGAATCTCCAACATTTCTGCCCTTGCAGCCCTGGCAAAAGAGTTAAGGCATAGTAATCTGCCATTTTACAGAATATCTAAGAGATTTGCAGCTGGTGGCTAGAGAGGTAGTAAGCTGAGCAAGGAACAAACACATCTTTTCCAGAAGCTTCAGTTCATGTTTATCCTTAGGCCTTGTGAATACATTATGTTGCCAGGGTGCAGCTAGCAAATCAGAATTTCACTTGGGTGGATGACTGGTGTTTCTTAGGAACAGCCTTTGCACATTATTTCAATTGCAAGTTAGTACCAAAGTGTTGGTTTTGTGCTATGACATACTTGGCATGTGAAACTGCATCAAGACTCAGAGTTAAAGGCCACAGACCTGGCATGTGGAGACCTGCTCTGGCTGAGAAGGGTTAGGTGGGGCGCATGGTTTTGTTACCTTACTCACTCACAGCAGGAAAGTGCAGTCCCATCTCTGTCCATTGGCCACACACCTGCCTCTCCACTGCCCTTCCTTGCACTTGGAAAAGCAGAATTTTCCCCTAAGAGGAGGCTGCATATATTTTTACTCTGCACTGACAACCTGACTACAGCCCTCTCAAATAATGATGTTCTCAGCCTTGGAACTTCTACCCTATGGAATCAAAGGGTATGTTTCATCCTTAGTTGTGCAATGTAGTATTTTTACGCTCTCTGAACTGTTTCCTGTATTAGGTTCACAGTTAATCCATCTTAAAAGCTGCATTCCAGCAGTGCTCAGCTCACCCACAAAAGAGCTTCAGAGACCACAGAGGTCAGGCTCACCTTGGGCAACCCATGGCAACAGTGAAAGCCACTTCTGCCAACACAACAATCCATTTTAATAAGTCCTTGCGTCTGAGAGCTGTTTACTTTGCCAGCAAGTGGTTGCATATTCACGTACTTTGTTCATGGCCCTAGCAGGTTAGGTGAGCTATGAAACCTCAACAGAAGCTAAAAAAAAAAAAANNNAAGAAAAAAAAAAAAAAAAAAAAAAAAGGAACCATAAGTGATGAACTCAAGCTGCTAGTTACACCAGCCTAGGCCTGCTAGTTATTTAGGAAAATCCTGCAATGGAAGATTGTAATACTAGCAAAAGCAATGGAGAGCTATGAGCTTTATGTTTGACAAGGGGTTCTGGATGTAATGGAGGTCACTGAGTATCAACTCACCTGGACCTTCTGATTGCAGATAGGACATTATAGCGCTGCCTGGATCCTGCTCCCTGAAGACATCTCTTCCCAGCCCTTGCAATTTATCAGCCAATATCCTCTGCTGCCAGCTTTCATGAACAAACGGCGCATGTCAGTCTTCTTGCTCCTAAATGAACAATAGTCACAAATTACAAATCTTTAGCCAAGGCCACTATATTCTCACCTGGTATAAGAGAAATAGGTTCCAGTTCATTGCACTGGAGAGCGAGAAAGCATACAGACAGTTCAGTAGCTAAGACTTAGCAGTGATCCTCTTGCTACCATCTTGCCCTTAGCCTTCAAGCTGCTTTCCCCTGAAATTCTGGTGTTTTTTCAAGTCTTCAAAATAGTCTTTAAAAACAAACTGAAGATTTCAAACCTCCCATCTTGGCGTTTGTAAGTACCCATTGTATGGGCTTGGAGCTGTGCACATACTGTGTGCTTGGATTGGCACACACCATCCAGCAGTGCTTAAACAATTTAAAGAATCTGGGAAGTGAAGCTAGCTCAGAGAAATAGTGCAACTTATTTAAGAAACATTAGAGCTTGGAAACAAAAGTTGAAATGTTCATAAACAGCAGCTCAGTATTAACAGTTACTAGGCATCAGTCAAGTTTTATCAGCTATGATGCTAAAAGCTCAAACTGTAAGAAAATACACGAGAAGTTATTTCACAACACTGTTTATGCCCTCAGGTGAGTTTGTGTTCACATGATACAGGGAATGGAACAAGCTGGTCCCAGGCAGTGACACTACTTCACTAAGGTTCGGAAGACTGACAATAGGAGATGGTTTTGTACATATAAACAGTACTTGGGTAAAATCCTTTTGAGAACAACTGCAACTGCTAAGAAAATAGAAACCAACTGGAAGTCTGTGTATTGCCAGATAACATGCTGGGCACTGGAAATGGCTGAATTTGTAAAACAATTACCTTTTGTTTCAAGGTTACATTTTTATTTGAAACAGATTTCTTACCCATCTTACCAGTAACACCTATTCAAAGAGAAGACCAAAAAAAAACCTCCCAAAAACAAACCACCCACCTGCACAAAAAAGCCCACACTTGCTCTCTGGGCACTAACTGTTTAATAATGAAAAGGAACTTACGGTTCCTAACCCGCTTCTTGACCATTTTCATTCCAAACTACAAAAAAAAGTAACAAAAATAATGTTCTTCTGGATTGCACTGTGTTTCTGAGTATTTTTAGCCTAAAAGTATGTATCATAAAGGAGTAGGAAGACTTTGAAGAATTTGGGGTGAAATACCAAGAACTTTGAGGAACTGAACAAAATGTTTTTCAAATGCTCCTTGGAAACTGCCATCTGTCAGTCAGATGGTGGCATGCTCACGCATCCTCACCTGGCAGATTCACATTGCTGGCATTCAGTATAAGCAGTGCCTGCACCAGCATCGCTCACCAACTTGCAGAAGTACTAGCTTCCGCCTTGAGTCCTGTCCTTGCAATGCCTATCTGTCAGCCTACAAACCTCTGCCAACTCGACACTGTCTCTCAGTAAGGACATTACTAGCCCCTTTTCTAAAGGACTTGCTGCCTTGGTGGCTGCTGCCATATCCCATGCTGCGAAGGTAATAGTTCAGGATAAGGCCTGAAGGCATCTCAGATTCTTGTCCACTATACCATCTTCTTCCCCTTGTTCTCTCTTTGCCTTAGTCCTCATGTCATTTCTAGATGGGGTCTTGTAGTATCATTCAGAAAGGCTTAGAAAGAGTTGCTAAAACCACAGGGAGATCTCTTGTGGTATATAGGAAGAGAGATGCTGAGAGCTGTCAGCTGTTGAAGGACAGAAGACAGGTGGCTTTCCCCTTACTAATCACTGCATTTGGCTCTCTGCTTGGCTACTCCACAGAGCAGAGGGGTCCTACTGTCACCTCTTGCCTAGGACTCCTCATTTGCCATCCTCCCATGGGGAGTGCCCATGCTTTTTAAACTACTTTTTCTTGGACCTTCCAAGAAAGGAGCAGAAGTCAGCACCTACATCCACTGCTTGGTGTGCTGTGCACACCCTGGTCACCTTCCCTTCAGCCACTGTGGGCTGGCCTGAGGGAGGATCATGAGTCAGCTCGTGGGAGAGAGCACCCGCAGACATCGCCCTGCGCCTGACACCAGAGACACCACATCCCGTCACTGTGAAGGCAAAGCAGCAGTTTTCAAGAGGCAGGTTAGCAACAAGCAGCTTGCTCGCACTCACACCGTTTGCCTGCTGGAGGACTGGCACCACGCTCTCTTCAAGGAGAACTCTTCAAAAGGATTAAGAGTAATAGAAAACTGTTGTTATTGCACACAGGGCTGAACTTGAACAACCTCTACGACTGATTGTGATGCTGAGAACAGCTCACGAGCACAGTGCAGTTTCAAGTGCAAGGTCTTTGCTTCTAGCCCCATGTGCCATTCAAGGGGGATATTGGCTGTTTAAACAGCAGGTGCACTTCACTAGAGGAGGATGTTTGATGAGTCCTGTACATATCTCCTCATAAGCACTAGAAATGTGCTTTCTGAAGGATATACAGTATTTAAATTGATTAGGCAAATAATAAATAATGCCCTTAGCTTCCTGTCTGCAGCAGTCTCTGAGTGCTGGGCATATGGCACCTTTCCAGACCACATGGCAGGCAATGAGGCAGAGCTGGTGATTATTATTTCACTCACCTTTGGCAGGAAATAAAACATCTGTTTAATCCTGACAGTGGGACTCCCCAGCAGTTAAGCTAAGATGGTTAAAAAGGAATATAATTGAAAATTATGTTTAAGGCAGCAGAAGGCAGTGATGGACTTGTCAAATTTGGTAAGACTTCAGTGACTGATGCTTTGAGACCTGTGGGATTTATCATGGCCATAGACAGTCGAGACCTCTGTTTCACAGCTCAGTCACAGAGAAATTTTGCTTTTTGTAAAAGAGCATCTCTTCAGCTGGGCTCAAGAGACAAGTGGTTGTGGTTCTGGACTGCTCACAAGTGGAGCAGCTGTACTTGCTGCTGCTCAGAGTTCTTCTGGTTACCAGTGGTATTTCTCTTTGTTGTTCAACCACAAGGCAGTGTTAAGTGCTTGAACACTTGGACTATTAATGTGAAAAAGCAGCAAGAGCAGACATGCCATTCTGTGAAATATACAAGCAGATGAAGATATTTTTGGGGGTGTGGAACAACTTCTAAAATGATCTGTTCCCCTGGAAAGGTACAATCAGTATTACTGACCATGAATGACCAAATAGCTCAGCTAGGCAGTGATGAAGGGGAAGTCTTGCCTCCTAAAACAGCAACAGAGCCCTCAGCGGTCAAAAAAGGCAGCCTCAACAAGAGGGAGGGGTATTTACTGTGGGTGATATGGTCAGAGTGGTCCAGTGAAACTGAGCAAAGAGAACTTTAGACTAAATGCTTGTAATAATTCCTATGCCTCTGATTAATCTGCATAATAGTCTTAGCAGGGAAGTGTTCAAATCCCCTTCCAGAAAAGGACAAAACAAAGTCTCGGGTTCAGCAAACCAAAGAATAAGCCTGTGCTGAATTACTGGAGCAAGATGAAAAACATTTACTGTTTTGTGGGATTCGTCTTGCTCTACCCTCTTCATATCCAGCAGAGCCTGCTCACAGACACTGTAGTGCTCCTCTTTGAACTGGTTTGGCTCAGTGGGTGGATGGGCATTTAGCAGTGGTCACTTTGGAGGCAGAAGCGTTTGGAGACTCTGTTCTACAGGCAGTCACTGAGAATAGATTCCAGCTGGCTGCAAGCACACCCACTAGGATGTAAAGCACAGTGAAGTCTTAAGTGAATGATGCTTCTGAGCACCCTTGTCAGCAGGTAAGCACAAGCACCCTGGCATGAACGGGCAGCACTGAAATGTACAGAGTTATAGCCATTATTGTGCTGCTTCTTAGGAAACAGCTGATTTTGCTGCAGTTTGCAGCAACAGATGTGGACTAAACCCTCCAAAACTTTTTATCCATTTGAGGCAGTAGTACATAATAAAAAAGCGCATGAGTCCAACCAAAGACACAACTGAAAAGCAAAATGGGACTTTGGTAAACTTGACTTTGCCTATTGCACCCACTTCTCTACTGGCTTTGACTAGGTGAAAAAAACAAAAAGTCCAGCCCCTGCTGCTGCAGGTAGCTGTTGTCCTCTGCTCAGCAATAAAACCAGCTATTGGAGCAGAGCTGTAACAGACTGCTGCTCTGGTTATGGACTCTGAGCTACTAAGGCTGGGCAAGATCATTACCATCTTCCACCCTGACCTGCCACACTATGCTCACCACAAAATGTCATCAGAAGTTCCTGTGCAAGCTTCACATTCCTGGATGAGTTGGATCATATTTTCAGGAGGAATTCAAACCTCAGTTGATAGTGGTACATTATATACCTACAAGTTGAAACTCTACCATGTTTTGTTTCCCTTACTGGAAATAAGGGGCAAGTTTTTCTGTCCCGTTATGGTCTTTGTCATACTGTGTGAAATGGCATTTTATCCAGGGTATAACTGCAAAAAGAGTGCCTTGCTTGACTGTTGGCTACACATTCACAGGTGTCTTTGCTGTTAGTTATTGATGCTATGAAGAAAGCTGCATCCCTTAAAAGGCTTCCAGCTGAATTTAAGCTCCAGGCCAGATACTTTCTCTCTGCAGGGTAACTTTCACCATCAAATCTGACTGGAACAAGAAGGCTTTAAAACTAGGGAAAAAAATGAATGAGGAAATCAGTGACACCAATTATATACCAAATGAATATAAGTCCCTCTGTCTCATTAGCACTGTTTAATTATGCTTGCATTTAAATTCTAAATATAGTTCATAAGAATTCACAAGGGCAAGTGTTTGCTTCCACTGTTGTAATCCTCTCCATATCTACTACCTCTCTCTCCTATAAGATCAACAGTTTTAAGGACCTGTCTACTTGAGTAATAAATAAAAATGCTGACACTTCACCCCTTAGAAGTGAAAAATGCTGGTTAAGCAATGGCTTATGTTTGATACTTGCATTGCTTTGAGAGCACAGAGGTCTCAGCTGACTTGTCAACTTCCTGTGCTGGGTCTGTGGGAACACTGGGAGAGAGTCTCTGCTACAGGGTCCTATACTCTTAACAAGGCAGAGGCAGTATATTTTCAATATGCATGTGTCTATGTATTAATGTATGTATGTGTCTGTCTATGTATCTATCTATCGCTTTAACTGCGAAGTATCCAAGTTTGCAGGAATTTGAGTCTTATCTTCCCATCTTAATCATCTACTTGACCCAATGCATTCCTCTTTGGGATTAACTTCAACTTCTTTACCAGTTTATCACTACATATATGGTAATAAATAGTATTTCTAACTACTTGACTCAGTGCAGTTACTAGTAGAGTTCAGAAGGATTCTAGAAAGCCCTCCCTAAATCTATGTCATCTCCCAAGAAGTTCAGCTAAGAAAGAGAGGAAGCCCACTCCCTCACTCCCTAGAGAAAGTGCCCCCAGAGCCACTTCTTGGCTCAACAAGAAGCCTATTCTTAGACCATGTAAAATGTACCTGTTGAAAACATCAATGAGGGAATCTCTCCAGTTTGAGAAAGGTGGGGTTTAAACAAGCATTTCTGCACCAGCCAGTGCTAAAAGGAGGGAATGGGGCAGTTCAGCAGGGAGGAGAGAGGCAAACACCCTTTCCCCCTTCCAAGTCTGGTCAGAAATTCAGTGTTAAGAAGCCCCATCTAAGAAGACAAAGATTTCCAAAACATCATGAATATTTCTAAAAGCATAGTGAGTGCAAACATGTTGCCTAGCATGGCACCAGTCTTTGCTAATCCTTTATCTGTGGTTTTGTTTGACTCAGAAATACTATTAATTAATCTAACCACATATAAAGACTATTGATTGAGTGAGAATTTTACTGCCCTCAAAACTACAAGTTTATTGCACTTCACTTACAAAAACATTTTACGTTTGCATCCTGGATTAGTATGTATCTGACAAGAACAGATGTAATTGCTTAGTCACAGTGCTCAAAGGCATCTTATGCTCAGTGTAAGCTCAGCTTCGGGTGTCCAAAGGATAGTGAACATAGATACAGTATTAGATATGCACTTCAGATGCTTGAATTCATGCAGGACCTACAGGAATAATCACGTTCATGCCCATGGGATATGGGATAATTAGAACATAAGTTCTTCCTACATTAGTTTAGTCAGGGAATGCTTAAAAAAAGATGGCTTTTTTTTTTTTTTTTTTGTAACGCCTACTCTCTAGAGACAATTAGGCAGAAACGGCACTGAGGGCTTAAATGTTGGTAGCACCCAGATCATTGTGGTGGCTGCATTGTTGTTTCTTGGAAATTTTAGTTCTTTGTAATCTGTCAGCAGACAGCACAGCACAGCATGGGCTGTGTGCTAGGTCTCTCTTATATGCTAAAAAGCATTGGTTTGGTCAAGTATTTGTATGATGGCACAAATGAAACTCTAAACTAACCAGCTACCTGAGGCCCTGTGGGAAGTGGTGTTGACTCATGGTGGGATGTTTCCTACATCTCTTACTAGTGCTTTTGTCTGCTGCTGCAGAACATCTCTGCTGTTTGCCATTTGTCAGGTGAGAGATAATCGCTCCTCATCCCCTTTCCCTTCTCTTAACATGATTGATTTTGGTCAGTGACTGAAGCTAGCATGCCACCCGCAAGAGCAGGATTAATAGCTGTTGTGTGGAGGAACGCCCTTTGTTCCAAGCCCTGGCTGAAAAGTTTCCTCCCTGTCAAACTGAGCAGAGACCCACAGACAACACTGAAAGCAGACTCTAATCTCTGGCAGTATAGAGGGGTGTAATGCAAACATGAAAGAACATAACTGCTGGATACAACTCATTGCTTTAATGAGAACATGCCCTTGGGGTTTATGACAAACAAATTCCAGTTATTTTATTGCATTGTGTCTGAATTTCCCTCTGTCATTTCAGCTGGATACAGCACACTGTTGGATCATGTCTGGAGAAGGAAGTTATCTGTGCAACTGTGGAGGGAAGGAGAAAATCTCTGGCAAGTTGTCTGCACAAAGAAAAATTGAGAATACTGGTAGGGTAGCCAGCCAACTGCTCCCGTTAAGAGAGGTGCTGGGAAAACCAGTGCACCAAAGCCCAGCTGTGAGGGTAAGCCTGCCTCTGGGGAAGCCCCTCTTCTTCCAGGGGCTCTAGAAGGAGCACAGCCAGGCAGTGGGGCAGCCTGAGCTGAAAGTGAAGCTCTGTCCTGCATCAAGCTAAGATTGCTGCCATTTCCAGAAATGTCTCTCTCTATGCCCATCAGTGCTCACATCTGATTCCCAGCACTGGTGTCTGCAGCTGTGTGGCTGCTCTGGGTCCTGGCTGAGAAGTAACCCAGCGAAAAAGAGCACTGCATTTTCACCGAGGCCTGCCAGATGATGAGACCTAGCACACAGCTGCATGGTCCTTGGTCTGGAAGCAAGGGAGGCTGTGGGTGTGAAGGACTCTGAGTTAGCTTACACTGATGGCAAAACCTACATCTCCAGCTGGGAATGTAAAACTGAGTGGTATTAAACCCTGGACCAAGACCAAGAACATCATAGCTCTCACACGTTTTGTGACTATAAATACATCTTTAAAACATCTATAAAACATCTTTTTTCCCTCCAGACACACAAATGAGTACAAAACCAGTATTTTTAATTATTAAGATAGAAACTTGTAACGTACAACCACACCCTAATGGAATCAACTTACATGAAGTACTCAGATAATTTTCACATCAGATATTTGTATTAGGTCAAAAATACAACAAAATATTTAATGGTAAAAGGATATTTAATTGCCTTAAAACACAACCCCTATGCTATTAGGGTTAGTAACTACGACGTTATATTTTTTAAGTCAAAAATTCTCTTACAGATCATATATTGTAGTAGCTATCATTATTTCTTAGTTTAGAACTACCTCCTATCATTAATTCACATTTATTGGCACAATGTCCTACAAATAATGTCAGACATCATAAGGAAATATATGACTTGAAAATGATAAAATGATACTTTAAAAGGCTTTTGACTTGTGATTGTCATTTCAAATGACAAGAATGGCAGTAATAAGAATAAAGTCCAGAGCAGAGAGAAGAAGAGCTGAATTACAATATTTCCAATAATTTTCAATTATAAATATATTCTGTGAATCTTGCTTCAAACTATTAGGTATTAGTCAATTCATTTTATAGATTCATCATTATAATATTTGAGCACCTAAAAGTCTGAAGTTTCTTATTAACAGACTAGAGCTTAACACAGAAATCAAGGAGACAAAATTCAGAATTGTTAGAGTTAAATTCTTTTACAGATCCTTTTCCCAAACACTACAATTCAATGCTGTCATGAACTCCAAACACAAGTCAAGCTTCACTCAGGGAGCTTTGATTCTTCCTTTAAGACTCTTGCTGCAAGTCAGATGGATTGTATAAGCCAGTAAGTTTTCCTCCACCCTTCGTTACAAGCTATTCCTCCCTGCTTTACATAAGCTATAAGAGAAACACTTTTCTCTTAGTATTTGTTTGTTGAATCAATAGCTAGCCAGGTACAGCAGAATGCTAGCAAATACTGATACCCCATGCCAATTTCTAGGAAAATTAGTGTCATTAGTATTTAAATCCTTTGCCTGCAGGAGACAGAAAAGCCCTGGTCCAATATCCTAGAGGGATGAGCAGCCCTGACCACTCAGTCACAGCATCTGATATTGCCATGCCCAAGCTCTGTGTCACACCACTGTGAGGTGTGGACAGGTAAAGTAGATGTTTAGTGTCTCAATACAGCACCTTGCTTTGCCATCTAGTGGGCGCTGGGAAACCATGTGCTTCCTTCTGGTCTCTCCTGGGCATCCTGTCTGATGCAGATCTCCAGTGACAAGCCAAGTTTTGACGTACCTCCCTGATTTGGGGACAAGGCTGATTTATGAGCTGCAAAGTGCTGCTTATAAAGTTGTGATGGTTCAGCCGTCACTACTTTTCCCCATGTGCCCTGGGCTTGCTTTCTGTATATCTGAATATGAAGCTCAATGTAAAACTTTGCCACTAGCTATTATAGCAATTCACCTTCTATCCACCCAGTGCATAGTGGCTGAATCTGAAAGTGTTCTGGACATACAGCAAGTTCTTTAAGGGAGCACAGCTGAAGTGTCATTTCAGTCACAACATCTGTCTGGAGCCTTGTCTTGCTGACTCCTGCTTGCTTTTCCCCAGTTTCAAATGGGAATGGCTTATATTGGCTTTTCTCGACGATCTCTGTGCCCTGCCTGTGTTGCGCCTTAGCACAAAACTAGCAAAATCCTTTGCAACCTAAGTAATTGTTTGCAGAACCCGAAAGGAAAAAAACATGACCTGACTCACTGAATTAAAAAAAAAAAAAAGAGGCCTTCACATTGCTGCCTGATGTTAACAGAGCACATCAAAGCATGTCCCAAAATAGAAAAGCTATCTCAATGTAATTCAGCTGAATTCCTCTCAGTGGTCTCTGAGATGAGGAGAAAAAACCCAATCTTTACAGTTTTCACCATTAGACCATGCTTTGTTTAATGAGCTACTTACTTATATATTAAAGTTTTTGTTTTAACAATATATTAAGGTATTAATATAAGTGGAAAAAGGATGAGGTTGGTTAAAAACACAAGAATTCTGACAGATGAGGAAGGAGTAATTTGTCTATTATATCTGTATGAGTTTTGTTAATTGGGTGATAGGACAATAACCTTTATGATATGCTAATTTGTTAGATTAGAATGTGTTTGGGCTCAGTAATAAAACTGTCCTGACATCTGACAGTGCTTAGACTACAATTTATGAGGCCAGGCTCAGCATCTGATACATCGCTATGTAACCCTACAAGCAACACAATGATTTCATGGTATCATATAAATGTACACGAATTGACATTTAACCAATGGAATAAGATGCTCCAAATTCACTATGGGCAAGTGGTCATGTGTAGTTTGCCAACTAATATGTTACTTACCTGGTTTTCCAACAGAAGGGCATGCAGGGAAGGTATTCCAGTGCTGAAATCGGTGATGAGAGCCCTGCCAGCTGCCACTGAGCCACAGCTGCAAGCCTGAAAAGAACCATTTGTGCACTAGTTAGGGTGATTATTTTTGTCATGAAGAAAGTTTTCCATTATGCAAATGTACAAAGCTATGCAATAACTCTTCATGTGACTGTTTAGAGGGAGAAGGAAAGAAGCTGCACTTTCTCGCTAAGTCAGCTCCGTGTATGCAACCATTTGGCAGGTCCCGTTCCTCTGTCATGCTCAGCTCAAGGGCAGATGAGAGAGAAATCTGGGAGCATAGGGGAACATATTTTACTTCTTTGAATCCTTGAAGTCCTTACTAGTCCCATGGTTTTAACTGGAAACTGCCATTCTGCCAATGAAGGCAAGTGAAGATCTACTGGATCTGCTCATGCACGCACAAAGCAGCAGAGTTCTCGGTGCTCTGTCCTGCAGAGCTCTCACCAATGCTGTCAGGGAGTCAGTTCCTTTTCCGGTTTTCCTTCTAGGCCTGCTAAAGTCATGAGCATGTCCCAACAGGTTAAGACACAAGAAATCATCTCATTTGTCTTTGTCTTGCATTTACATCATTGAGAACTCTTTTCTGGAAGCATTACTGGGATGTGAATAGGAAAGCCCTCATGCTGCAAAATACATCCCTGTGCATTCAGATAGTATTCCTCAAGGCCCTGCACACATCACCCCTCTATTACACTGATTGTTACAGGAACCTTTGCTATACATCCAGTTGCTAACCATTGCACATTTCAGGAATGCATCCTCCATACATCCTGGAATATGGCTGCACGGTGACATGCTGGAGCACTCTAGGACACAGCACCAGCCCAACTATTATAGAAGTTGCAAGGCCAATGTCTGAGGGCTGGAAGAGGCACTTAGATCTCCTGATATGTCCGAGACCTTATAAAAGCTGGGGTCTGACAGATCCCATGCTGTCTCTTACTTGAGTCCAAATTAGGGGCAGTGGGTCTAAATGCAGCACAGCTGTCAGCTGTGAAGAATCAGATACTTGCCTTTCATCCTCCAGGAGGGAAAAGGCCTATGCACAGCTCTGAGGAAGGGAAAAGGGCACAAGGCTGGTTATCAGTATCACACATATCAGCACAGCTGGGCAGAGAAGGAAAGCCATGAGGAGGATACAGACACTACTTCAACATATAGTCTCCATAACTTGACCCTCTGCTGCCCTGGTTATACATATGTGCAGTAGCAGAGGACACAAGACTGCTTCCTTTGAACTAAAGACTTCTGACAAACTCATAATATCACTCACTGGGCAGTGAAAGCTGATACAGTTCAGGAAAACTGGGGAGAGGCTGCAGTGCATGCAAGAATATGACAGATGTCCTGACCTCCACTTGTGTACAAAAAAGAAAAAATTCATTGTAACTACTGTGTGATAAAGCAAATGAGGTTTTGGAACATGGACCTGAAGAAAAGCTGCAGATGTGTTTGCTCTGCTTCTGCTTCACTGCCTACATCTCAGCCCTGAGCACCACTTCCCTGCATGCTGAGACATGCATAGAAGCAGTGGGTGTAGCAGAAGCATGTAGAAGCACTGCCTAAGCACCACTGAGCAAGTGGAGACATACTCACTGTCACCCCAAAGGCACCGCCACCTTTCAGCTGCCTAGCACATCATTTCACAACACCCAGCTGCACACCAGATTTGTATCACTTGCTGAAGCACTGAGTGGCTGGAAGTCAGCTTGCACCATCCGCTAGTCATCGTGCTGGACCTGCAGGGAGGAAAGCCAAAGCATGGCTTTGGACATCTGGAGGGTGATGAAAGGGCTGGGGTTACAGGGAGAAAAACTGTAACAATGCACAGAAATTACCAGAGAATATCAAAAGACTACTATGCTGTCCGAAAGCACTTCAGATGAAGGAACAGAAGACCTGTTCATATGAGGAGAAAAACTTGTATGAACTGTCTTCTACAACAAACTTTTCTCAAATGTCTGTTTTTCATGTCCTGGCTTTATGTATTGTTTCAATCCACAAACTCAAATGCATATGGTAGCATCACAGGGTCTCCTTCTCTACAAGCCCCAGTTCCAGTTATTCCACTGCAGTGAAAGATGTGCAGATAATATATAAAGTTAGGTTAGAAGGCATTTGGGCAATAGGAGGCACATATTGCCAGATCCTACCCTAGGAGTACTACACTCTGAAATATCATCTTTGCATATATTATATACAAGCCATGAACTTGTAGATGTGTGTGGCGCTTTTATCTCTTTGGCTAGAATCATCAAAAAAACCCAACTCTACACTTGTACATACAGCCATGGTATTTAACATAATATACTGCCTTTCATAAAGCTGCATACAATTGATTTTTTTAAACTATCATAGTTTTCTATTACTGAACAATATTTAGAAGCAGCTGGTTTAAGAGTGCATAAAGACTCCTTCCCTTCTGTCCTGAACTATAAATATTTCAGAACTTCAACATGAAAAATAAACTAGGATATTGATTCAGCAAGGTACTGACAGGCACTTGTAAGCACTGATGCACTGGATCATGCTTATGCCTCTTTCAGCTATAGACACCCCCAGACCTTACTGAAGTCAATGACTCTGCTAAGGACCATCCTTCCAGCCTCGGTGAAGGGAGCAATTATACAATCCGTATGTGCATCAATACTAAAAATAACAGGAAGTCACAACCCCAGGCCACCTGCAAAACTGATTCAAATCCTCTATGCATAAGCAGGCTTCCCAAGAGTAACAGCAAACACAAGGGTGATGTCCAGGGACTGCTTATGTTTTTTTACACTGAAAGCAACTGCCAAAATACAGAAATAGTACTGGGTTCGAGGCTGAGGCTGTGGCATTCTCTTCATGGGAAACACTTGTTTTACTGGGCTGCAGAGTTGTGCTCTCCTGAATACTACAGCATAGCTTCCACACAGGAGCAAGCACCTTGCTTTGCCAGCTGAGCTGTTGGTCTGATGGTCACACATCTTCTGAGGATACAGCAAATGTAGTTTTGATTTCCATCACTTTTTAAACAAAGTCCCTGTGTGTGTTTTAATGATGCACAGAAGAAGATATCCACAGATTTGCACAAGGCAGTTCTGAAATTCAAACATCAAGTAATTTCTTAATGATACCTGATTAGCTCTAGAGACACTAGGTACAAAATGAGATTTCTAGGGAAGACATTTTCCCTTGATTTATGCACAGAATTTTACTGGCTTGGGAAAGATAGCACAATGAAAAGATCACAAGGTGACTCAATTACTTAGAGCAAAATAGAAAAAATTACTTTCTTCAACAGCAAGAGTTTCCCTAACATTGTTAGGAGTTTAATATCTGAAATAAATAATGCAAGAATCTCACTTGTTCAGGGGATAATTTAACTCTGAAGAAGATTCAAGAAGCCTGCATGAACTTCAAAATTAAATGCATGACGGCTGCACAGAAAGCAAGACTCATGTACTACACATAGCAGGGAGCTGTTCTTCATGCCATAGTGCACAGGACTAGAAATAACAGGCTTAATGAGCAACAAGACAGACAGGATGCTAGGAAAAACTGGAGTAGATGGCTTGGATAAGTAATGCAGCTCCACTGATTGGCATCTTTAAGAATAAGTTGGACAAATTTGTCAGGATATAAGTAAACTTGAGCCAAACTTGGGTGCTGGAAGAGACTGCAGAGCTTTTCAGGGATAGTAAGCATTGAGGACCAACTAAAATTTGTTTGTGGAAAGGACATGTGGAAACACATAGGCCTCAGGTGGCAGGTATGTAATGCCAGGCCCCCAGGTTGGTTACTCAAGGGGGCGGCTCTGTTTATCAGACTCTAATCAATATGTGGTCACAGAGACATTAAATTACTGGATTATTCGTTATCTCTCTGAAAAGGTTTGCAGTCTTACCTTTCCTGCAAACACAACAGTCAACTCTACAATCCATGGCTGCCTGAGCCGGGTATGGTCCACTCCTCAGGAGAGGTATTTACAAAGCCCGCAGCAGGTATTTACAAAGCCCGCAGCAGGATTGCACTGAGACTGTGGAAATAACAGTGCCCTGGTCCTGGTGACATGGCGGCAGACATGACAGGCTGGCTGGCACACAGTGTGAGACCAAACAGGGAAACACTGTCAGTCCATGCTGCCCGGCACCCCTCACCTGCAAAACCACGGTTTTAAAATATTTTTTAAAATATTTTTTAAAATATTTAAAAAAAATCCAACAGCAATTGTGAGACTGGTGTTTTAGACGCTGAAATCCAGAGACTCTCTTACCTCTCTGCCTCCAAATTTCAGGGTTGTCACTGCCCCAGCACCCTGCCCAGGGCCCCTCACTGGGCCCGGCTCCCCAGTCCCCCTTCCCAGTGCAACCTCCTACTTCTGGAGAAAACCAGTAAGTCCTGGGGGGGCTCTTTGAAGATAAATATATGTCCCAGAGACATCTCCCATCCTTCCTGGCAGACCCCTTACTGTTCCTCACTGCTCCAGCCCTCTGTAGAAAACATGGTGGCACGTGAGGAGGGGTTGGCTGCCACCACCTGCCCGGGCCCCTCAGCTGCTGCACTCCTCTGCTGTGACAGGAGCAGCTTCAGCCCCAGCAGAGCTGAAATCCGGAGCAAGACTGGAGCAGCAGGGCTGTTGGGGACCTGCATCCGCTCCCCAAATTGGATGTGCCATGCCCTGCCTGGCTGGGAATGCTGTGGGATGGGGAAGACAGGCCTAGCCGGGCTGGTGGCCGTGCCTCAGACCTGTGGCATGTTTCCTCATGTTTAGGAAGACATCAAAGCTGGAGCAGGAGTACCCAGGACGCTTCAGGGCATGTTTGCCTTTCCAGGGCTTGCTTATTTTGAAACACACCTTAGCCAGTCACCTGCTTAGGCCGCGCGGGGTCCCAGGGGTGCAGAGCACCCTCGGCAGCAACCGGACACCTCACGCACCCGTGACTTGCATACCGAGAGGGCTCCCGGCTTTGTGGGCCTTTGAAAGCCTCTCTAATTATGCAGCGGTTTGCTCATAGCCATAGTGTGTGCAGTCAATAGCACTCGGGCAGCTGGCCAGCAGCGCGATGCCCCTCCAGTCTTCCTGCAAGAGTTAAAAGCACTTTTTAGAAAATTAAAATATTAACTAGCCTCCATGAAAAGCACAGACCAAGTTAAGGGTGAATAATGTTCCACGCTGAAACCTGAACAACTTCAGTACAAATATAAACAAAATAAAATAGTGCCAAAACATGGTTATTTTCCAGAAACAAGCCAACCATTGTGAATTCTGGCTGCAATAACCTGTAGCACCATAATCTTAATTAAAAGGTCAGGACTTCTCTTACAGTCACTTCTGTTTCATATGTAGGGTTTTTTAACTATACAGCAACATAGTATTTTAGCATCTTCCAGTAAATGCAGAAATTTTAAAGTATATATTTTAAAGTAAAGGAAGCCTTTTATTTCCAAGGTTGATTAAAAACTGCCTGATGAAGTTTAACTTCATTCCTTTTTTGTCTGCCTACTGCTAAACCAGGAGAGCTTAGGAAATCTAGTGATGGATGACACGTAATGAAATTAGTAACGTGCATGAAATACAGACTGAACAACCACTGCATGGATTACCCAAGAGTGGATCAGCGTTCCTCCACGAGCAGCAGCAACTCTCTTCTAGACTCAGCCTCAAGGGTACTTCTATCCTAAGCACAAACTTCTGAATACCAGGCACCAAACACAGTAACTCAGATGTCTTCGTGTGACCGCAGAATGACTCCACACGGGGATACAAAACTTTTATTAACAGTACCGTAAGATGCTAACACAAACACAACTGCATGTATCGGAGGTAAAAATCTTGCAGCTTTGATTCGAAGGATGAGATGGTGACTGTCCTTTTCTTTCACGTATTTCTATATGGAACTTTGTTTAGAGTGAGTGTTTAGGTTTCAGAAATGTGTACTTGTAAAGCTGGAGTAAGTGTCATGTATTCAGCCACAGCAGCCTATTTCCAGATGCTAACGACAGGAAAAACAAGTCTGTATGTAATTAGAGCAATGCATAAACCCCCTTATTTTTAGGTAGCTGTACACTTTCCAGTTACTTAAGTAGTTCTCTAATATATTGCCAAACTTCCCTTTACTAGGGGTAACCACAATACATTCCAGATAAAGAAAAATGCAGTTAACATGACCCTACATCTTTTCCTTAGGTAAACCAATTCTTTGATTTAACTTCCAATATTGACACATGCAGAGTAAGAAGGAATGAAATCTATCTAACGTGATCCTACAGCTATGGCACATTCTCCTTACACTCTGCACTTGGTCTTGTGCTGTATAGGGGGTGATAAAGATGTAGTCCCCATACTCTGGTGTAATCTAAGGCAGAAAGAGTCACTATGAGTCTAATTTTATTCTCTGAGCTAATTTTATTCTACAGTTAAAGAATTCTAGAAGGACCCATTGAAATACAAAGTTGTTTCAGTGAGGTCTATTTAGTGAAATGATGTTTGGGTTACTTCATTACGACAGATGTTTTAAGTTTCATGGATTCCTCCCCTTTCACCTCCAATGTTACTTAAATTAATTATTATAGTATCGGCCTTTTGTTTGTAATTAAAGAGAGTTTGCTTTAAATAGCTAAGTGTAGCTCAGTGATATGGTTAGCTGATTTGCCTTTCCTTGAAATGCAAAAACTCGCAATGAAAATCTTGAAATTTCAACTGTCATTGTTTATTACTGTTTTGGCTACATTCTCTACAATTTCAGCAGCATCTTAAAGAGACAGTTAATGTTTCTTTATATACAATGAAAACAAAATGGCTTGCAACATCAGAAACAAGAGCAACAGTTTAACTGTACAATACTAAATGAAAACCTGTGGTAATACAGCCTCCTTTTTCTGCAACATGGACGAAATTACATACAGGTATTCAGCATCAAGAATGGGATAGTAAAAAGAATAGTGAATGGGGGAGAGATACACTGTTCTGAAAAATAAGTTTCTACCATACAAGGCAGTTAGAAAATGTTTCACATTTTAAAATATCTGTACAAGCCACAAGAAACATTTCCTTGTTGATAGGAACTTCCAGAGATAAAGAATAACCATGAGCAACTTCTACATCTAGTATCAATGCGCTCTGCAGGTTAGAACGCAATAAACTGACTTAAAGGACTGTACTGTATATTGCCACCATGGATCTGGTTTACATGCCTTGATTGTTAATGAATTGCCTACTCTTAATCTCTCTATAACGTACAGTTGACTTGCACCTTAAGGAGGTCATTTGATTCTTTCGCAAAAGTAAAAGCAACGTCATTTAGCAGCAATTAAAAGCGCCTTGAGGGAGACTTAAAAAAAATACAATATCCAATTAGAAAAAGCCATACTTTAAACATTTGTACAGGAATAAGTTGCTGAAATTTAACTGAAAATGTGACATCTGTACAACAATTTACAATAGAGCTAGAAGGGAATTTATCATTATTCCTGCATAGAACATTATACATGACCTGTTTGCATTTAGTTTCATACTGTTGCTTGCTTTTATCAGAAGCCTGGAAAGTTTCACAAGTTTCAATACCACAGAAAGTATAGTATTTTTAAAAAATTGAGCGGATTTAAAAATTAGCAATCTATTCGAGAAATAAGTACCAGGAATTCCATATCACCCTTCCAATCTAAATTCAGTGAAACACCACTGCATTTTTAGAGGTACAAGCCTGAGTTGCCAAATAAAATACTATAAATTTATCTGAGGAATCTGATACAGAATGTACCCTTGACCATCTCACACGCCTTACTTTGGTTTCAAAAGATCAATGTCTTGGAAAGATGGCAGTTTAATTAGTTTATAACCAGGCACGGTATTTTTCCTGTGTTTCCAAATTTGCTAACTACCCTTTTTATTTAAATAATGAGAAACTACCCTTCATGTTAGAACTTTCCAGTATCAACCAAATGTACTTTAAGTATTAAAAAGATTATTTACAATGTTCCCCAGAAAAAACTAAAAACCTTTTCTTCAGTCTTAAACACAGTACACCTGTTAGTGTGTAACAGGCAGTGTCATCCTTCAATGTTTAAAGGTATTTCTCAGAAGGGTACATTTATTCACAGTCCATGATCCATTCCAATCATACAAATGACACTATATAGGAGGACTTCAGTCTGAAAACACAGTTATCAAACTTGTCCTGTGTAAAACACTCAAATGCTTTTAAGCTCAAGTCTGCTTCTGGAAACTACACAAAGGTATCATGCCATTCCTCGGTTGGAGAAATTTCAGTATGAAATAATGCTCGAAGTAGGCGGTGTAGGGGATGCTGCTAGCCCAGTCATATGCAAGTTTCCTGAAGAATTTGATCTCCTCATATGAGGGAGAAGATAAGGATCATTAGCCAGCTGGTGGACATCAAATCTATCCTCTTTTCGGTATGCTAAACAGCGTCTGATAAAGGCCTAGAAAAAAAATGTAAAAAGTGACCATGCTATTCCAAATAATTACGTCTGCTTACAAGCAAGTATGCGCATCCTCCTGGAAAAACTAGTTTCTAAACAAATCCCTGTTCTTATGTAATTCAATTCAAATGACAGTGTAACATTTTACTACTGAGTCCAATAAAACAATATAATATCACAGCAGGAAAAAAAAATATCAGCAAATTAATTGGCTTCAAATAATCACACTTCAAATAGTATTTCCATGTTTAGGAACTATATCTTCAAGTAAAACATCAGCATCTCACACAATTAGAATTCTGCATGTGTTATCCCTGAACAGCTTAGTAAAAATCAGAAGCAAATGTCAGAGCATTGAAAAAGTGGGATAGAGCTTCCTGGAGCTTCTAAACCCATTCGGCTGTGCGGTAGGTGAAGAGTAGATGGAAGATACAGGGACAGAATTTGAGTGCTTTAGTTACCCTTTGAAAGCAGGCATTATCACACGTACCATGATGGAATAGAGCAAAACGTGAAATATGACAATGGCGGCTGCCATGTTCAATAGGCATTAAACAACCAATAGACTATTTACGAAATCACTACCTAGCTGGAAATCCTTTCCCAGAAAAAACTTAATCCCATCTGCTTAAAAATAGCTAATCAATTGAAAACATCTGTATCTAGCTTCAGGACTGTTCTTGAGACACTGTTGTCCTACGTTTAGGTCCATACAATGTATGCCAATCATTATATGCTGAAAGTTTCTGTCAAGTCTTATGTCTAGCATACACAGAACATTTGGTCTCCTGAGAGCTTGGGCTTCAACATTTAATGACAGAAAATCCTTATTATTGCTGCAGTACTGATTAGCACATCATTACTTAATTTAGAACTTAATTTAAAAGAATTATATATCTTTTCTTTGATAAATCTGTTCAGCTGTTTGTTCTTTGCTCCAATAAAAAACTGGAGATTAAAGGAAAAAATCTGTGATACAAGTTCCTAAGAATCCTGCTAGAATTTACTTCTATCATTTACATATCCAGCTTGAACAAGGTACAAAATAAAAAACATGCACATCTGTTAATATATATTCACATGTTCTTTGACATCATGGATTTTAAACAAATTCTTCACAATAAATCCTTCATAGCAAATGACTTGTTAAGAGTTGTTTGCAAGATCCTCAGAGTAACAGTTCGGGTCTAAAATGTTTGTAAAATACTTCATGCTTCTGTGGCACTGTAGAGACATTACTGTGATGCAAAGAACATTGCACAAAATAGGAAAAAGTGGGGAGGATCAAAGGACAGTTACAGTCTGAAAACTAAGAATGTCATTCCAGGTTCCATATTTATTTCATCTCCATGTTTTCCAAATCAGAATTTCAGTTTACAAGCTGTTCTTTTCCAACTGCCAGGCCTATAAATCTGAAAGACAATTTGGATTCTACACAGTCTTTGTAAACGGTCTGAATTTACAAGTTAGTCCGAAATTGTTTTATAGCATTTCCACCAGAGAATAATTTCTCCCTCTCTCTTACAGCTATCGTGACAATGTTAATAAGAGTAGAGAACACTGAAAGTTTATTTTAGTCTTTCAAATAAACAAACAGAAGATAAAATACACAGAGAATGTAAAATAAGTTGCCAATTCTCCATGCTGAACTGCCTACTCTTTCCAGACATCCTTTGTATAAAAACTACTAATGACAAAGAAATGCAATGTTAAAGACAGAGATATAAACTATCAACATGTAATATTATAAATTATATGATGTGTATTTGCCAACTGCATTCAAAGGACACAATTTTTCCCAATGGGGGTGAAAACCCGAAACCAACAAACAAAAACCCCAAACAAACAACAATGCTCGGACAAACTACAATTCTTCAACAAAATTCTCATAACTTTAACTGCAACTCATTCACTCAATTCACTCATTCATGTTAGAAAATATAACCAACAGAAATACACCACAAATTGTAACAGCAGGTTTATGTACCCAAAAGACTTATTTTCTTGGGAAGTTACAGCCTCTAGAAATAGGTTTCCTTTCCTTTTAATCTTTACAATTTAAGTCTTAACATTCCTAATTTTTTTGCAGCTTGTATCCCAAATCTAAGTATGTTTAAGTAATTGCTGGAACTTGAATAGGTATTCTATTATCTTGGCATTTTTTTCCACGAGCACATCTCTACTGCATCAGGCTGTGAATATACCTTTCAAAAACTGGGACAGCTTTACAAACAAGTAACACATATATTAAGTTTTCTTCCATATTCATAGAATTGGATTTGTGTTATGGATGCTCACAGCAGCAATCACTTGGGAAACCACCTTAATCTGTTTCTGAATAGCTAGTCTCTGGAAATGAGTTTGATACTAGAGATGTTTCAAAATAAGTTTTTTTAAATACAGGAAAACATTGCCATCTGCACCTTTGTGGTGGATCAATTATTTTGGCAGTCTTATTTCTTGAACCAGCATCAACATATCTTATAGATTCTAAAGAATTTATGTTTCTAAACTCAGCTTTGAGTTAATACACACAGTGCGACCTTTCAAGGGGAAGAGTGTTAGCAAGCATATCCTCCAGGTATTTGGAAGTCAAACAGTTCTTCAAGCCAATAAGGCTGCAGAGAAAAACATTCACTATTTTCAGAAAGAGCTTGTTACTGTTAGCAGAAGTATTTCACAAGAAATTCTAGTGAGACAGTCTGAGAGAGACACGTAAGGTCCTCTGGGAAAAAGCAAAGCAGACTATTTTTGAAGCAGCCTACTTTAAAACTGCTTGCAAATTTCTGGAATATATAAAGTACATGATTTTGAGAAGTCCCAGAATAAGTTTGCTTAAATTAAACCATCAAAATACTAGTTCTCCATTATGTTTTCCTACACTTTTAGTTACTACGTCCCACAGCATTAAGTTAACAGCAATTTTATAGCTGAATCCTTTATGATGAATGTTTTAACTGTTACTCAGAGATGATATGAAAAGTTACCTTGGCTTCATTGCTTACAACAGGTTTGACAGGGAATTGAACTTCTGTGGCTTTTAATATTGTATTTTCTTGTAAGATATCTTGCTGTGATTGATTGTGGCCAAATGGCTGAAAAACAAGCACATTATTTTCTTCATGAGAGTTATCCAACTACTTTGATTTCATAAATATTTATGCTATAGTAAGTTGTTGCAGTGTTAATACAAACTACTAACCATTCCTGTAAAGTTTCAGTCAAGGTTTTCTACATTTCTTGCAATATAAATGCACACTACCAAAAAGTAACACAAGTAATTTTCCATGTAGATTCACATCTTTATGATTATAATTCACAGTTGAGTGGAAACAGGCATTTACCCTAAAACAATTTAAGATTTTCAAACAACATTTTCCTTACCTTTCTACCATAAAGGCATTGGAAAAAGATTACTCCAACTGACCATACATCAACTTTATTAGAAATCTTTGGTGGCTCTTTGCCAACTACAAAACACTCTGGAGGCAAGTACCTGGAAAACAAAATATGCATCTCAGTGTCTGCAAGTAGGTGTATGGCATCACTAGAACTTATTCAAGTTATCAAATTATACAAACACTTCACATACACATCCCTGATCTTTTGACAACTAGCACAGCTGCCTTACGGTCAGCATTCCTCACCTTGTGCACCCATCAAAACTGACATCACAGGTTTTTGTATAGTCACTCAGTCAAACAGAGGGTCTATTTCATACAAACACAAATACTAACATTCTTTACCTACATCACTAATTGCCACTTTTTGTTTTGTTTTTTTTTTTTTTAATTGGGATCCTAGGTTAAATATGAACCTTCTCCTGCAAGAAAAGATGAAAGTCATATAGGGCATTTTACAGCAAGACCTGCTTAGGAATCAAAGATAACCTAGATATGGCTTAAAGACTCTTCACCTAAGTTTTTAGTAAGGGTGATGACATTAACCAGAGGGGTATATAGTAGGCAAAGGTGATTGCTATTTCCATTCCTATCATCTGCAGGAAGCCATACGTAAAGAGCTGAAAGCTGAGGAAGTTTCTGTGCCATTCCTGGATTACAAAGGACCTGGTGAAATGGAACTTCCTTTAAAAAGCAAACAAAACCTCCCAACTGTATCAATATGTGGGCAGTTAAGTATTATTGACTATAATATATAAAATTGAAAAAGGCATAAAAACTATTTGAGCAACTACAGACCAGACATTCTTTCAGCAACAGCATATAAGGCTTTAAAAGAAATTTTGAAGAAATATTTGTGGAAATGGAAATAAGCAGAAAAATCAGGTAAGAATACAACACAAATAAGAATTTCACACAGTATCACAAAATCTCTTCTGGAATACTTGTGTACAATTATAATTAAAACATTCAAGAAAAATGAGCTTAAAGTGATGCAAGTACAAAAGACAGCTACTAAGATGATGTGAAGAATGGAGAGCCTACAATTCAGGGAAAAAAACCCTGAAGGCTAAAAAAACCACCAAGGAGCAAGTACCAGGAAGGGAAATAACCTACTTCAGGGAGGACAGTGTTGGCACAAGAACAAACAAGTATAAACTGGCCACAAATAAACACGGTCTGTAAATTAGAAGATTAGGTTTCTAATGATCAGAGAACTGAGGTTACAGAACACACTTGAAATCAGATTACTGGGGACAAAACACTAACTAAATTTAATACAAATGTCTAAGTTTACAAAAGAGATTATGTGACCTCTCTGCCTGGAAAGGCAGGGAACTGGACCCAGTGACTGAGGAAATCCCTTCCAGCACCATGCTGCTGACAGTTTGGGCAATCTTCTGAACAGACTCATCCCCCACCTCAAGCTCACTCAAAATATTTCCCTCCTTAATGAAGATTTTGGGATCAGAGAAAGTATGAATTAGAGACGCAGAGATTCATCATGAACCTGTAAGGGTCACAGACCTTTTTTGGTCTCTTAGTTTACAACACCTCTAGCACCTGTGGCATTTTAGACAAAAAGTTTATTATGCGCAACTTCCAAATATGGGGAAAATTGCAGAGTAAATGGGATGACACTGGGATGACACTGGCTTCTCTGTTTAGAGTTAAGTTTCAGCTCCTGACTCTGATCTTGCTACAGGCAGAATGAGAAGAGAAAGAGCAAATGAATTCACAAGCAATAGCCTAGCCAATATAGGCTTTCTATTCCACCCACCTTGACATAGCTACCATGCGCCCAGGCTCAAAGAGCTACTGTGCTATGAAAAAGCTGCATCTTTAGAGAGAAAATTTGACAAATACCTTTTCTGTAAGCAATGAAATGCTTATTATCATTCCTGTTCTGTAGACAGTTCTAAAACTTCAGGTTTTTGGACAAGCATACAGGTGCACACAGAAAACAAATCACAGCTGCTGAGCTGTCATTAACCTTTAGGATGGAAGAGTAAATACTCTTTTGTCCTAAGGACATTACCTGCTGGTAATCCCTGCTCTAAGATTTCCAGGGACTAAGCACCCACACTTAATCATCATAGCTCTGTCAAACGTCTTCAACCACCTGCAGCCAAAGATTAAACACCTGCTTCTTCAGGGAAACCAGGTTTCTAAATCATAGCGATCATCTCCACATTTAAAAAAATATAAAAATAAATATATAAAACCCACATGCACTCACACTTTTACTTATTATGCTACCACTCTAACATTTGGGAATACCATCATTTATTTTTCATCCATGTTAATATTCTTCATCCTAGCTCTCTCTCCAAAATGGCTTTATCAGAGAGCATTTATGAAATCTGAACAATGACACAGGGTCTAAACAGCAAAATCAAACCAGGCATTACCAGTAAGTTCCTGCTCCCTGTGAAGTTAAATCCATTCCATCCACACCGTAGCTATCATCATCCATTATTTTGGACAGGCCAAAATCAGTAATTTTTATTTCTCCACATGCTGTTCCATCTACAAGGAGGATATTACCTATCCAGGAAAAAAAAATAAATTACCTGAAAACAGCTAACAGAATGATTTATTTTCAAAACTAGGTTCAATTTTCAGGAACATCTAACTTCATGAGGGGTAACTGGTAACTTTACATCATCTTTATATCCTCAAGTCTAGAGTAACTTGACTGACACATTTCATTGCAGTCTTAGGAACTCTCTAGGTCATCATCATCATCTGAAATGGCTCCCTCAGCTGGGAGCTGGCTGGACAGCAAGGAAACACAAAACGTAGGGAGGAAACACGGAAACGTAGCAGTATACCAGTTACAATGAAGTTTCGTATTTTTCTGCTCAGAACAAATCCTACACACTACAGATTGCAGGGCTTGCATATGCCACAAAATCATGCCAAGAAATTGCTGCAAAATTACAAATCTTATTCTCTGTGTTAAAGTTGTACAATAATTTCTTGATATAAAAGTTATTTGATGAAGTTTCTCTAAGAACAAAACCTAATGAGACTAAGAATACATTCTGTAAGTTTCCATAACATGAGAGAAATCTGTATGAACAATTTATTACACAGCAGCAAGCAAACAGGCTGGCACAAGAGTTACATTACAAACCCCATGATCGCAAGTGTAGCAGACTAAAGTACATGAAGAATACAAGCATCATTCATGCTAGGTGGTAAAACAAAGGCCATGGATTCAAGACAGACTACATTGTTTATGACAATGCTTATTATTCATTGTAAAGAAAACTTCTGTAAAATCCTGTTTTGAAGTGATTATGCTGGGATGCTGAAAGTGATCTATTACCTATTTCAATCCTTTATAGGCTAAGAAATACGTAAGAGAAAAATTATTTACACATCAGCATTCCACAACGATCAGATAGGATTGTGCCAACTAATGATCTGATCTGTTTATATTGCTAAATATCAACATATGTATCTATGTGCTATATGATTTTTTTCTACAAATTCAAATCAAAATAATACAAAGTAGAAAAGTTATGACAAACATTTTTCCAAAGAAAGACAGATGATTTTGGCAATAAAACTAGAAAGAAAAGTACATGCTTGTTTCAGTTGTTTGCAATAGGCCTGACATACAGAAGATAATTTGGTATTTTCAGGCATGAATTGCAAACAAAATAAAGGATTAAAAAAACCCCATATTTTCAATCGTATCATTCCTCATTTACCTGGTTTAAGATCATAGTGTATAATAGGGGGCTTGATCTCATTGAGATACCGTAGTGCATTTACTATTTGCATTACAATGGACCTAGCTTCCTTCTCTGACATCAGTTTATGTTGCTTGAGATAGAAATCCAAGTCATTGCCTTCACAGTATTCTAACACCGTGCAAAACCTAGGGTACAATTCAGAGAAACAAAGTAAAATAACCTATCAAACTGCACAACCAGAAACAGAGATACTATTAGCCTATGAAACCTGCTATCAATCAGAACATTCATACTCACCAAAAGAGAAAACGCATCCATACCGCCAAGAGGTTAAGTTAAAAAAACCCTTATTATGTAGGCATGTTTCTTAATAAAAAAAATATATTCACTGTCCTTAAGATGTGACAACATTTCATGCCGAGGTGCAGCCCAGTGATCATGGGCTACACTTAGGCTAATAATGCTCCTGATGTCATCTGGTCTTGGAAACTTGTCTAAGGTAGAGCAGCCTTTCAGAGCTGCCCTGAGCAGCCCTTGCTCTGCCCAAAAACATTACAGCACTGCATGTCCCTTTCACCCTCAGGATATCCTGTAGGGCTTGCTAGTCAGGTGTTGCAAAACACTGTTTTTGTCACTTTATAGGCAGACTGCAATAGTTAGCTGAGACAAAATTCTGCAACTAGCATTTTGTTGTTTTTTTTTTAAGTCCCCTTAAGGCAACCCCAAATGCTTTGGCTGAAAGCAAGAATGTATTTTTGTTCAAATTCTCTTAATTTCTGTTTATCTAATATACAGCACTAAAATCCTTGCCAAGTTCAAGAAAATGTATCATTTTATGTACTTACGTATCTGTATCCAGGGAAAAGTAGTCATATAGTTTAACTATCCGGGGGTGATCCAGTTCTTTGTGTATTCTATACTCTCTACAGGCATGTCTAAAAGAAGATGGATACATTAACCTCCTACAATCAATAAAATGCTATTCAATTTAACATAGGAAGCGCAAGTCATTAATATTTACTTGTGGTAGTTTTCTTTCTTTTCATCCCTCCAGCTTTTGTTAAGCTGGTGAATCTTCACAGCAGCATATCGTTGTTCATAAAGATCAAAAGCCTAAAAAAGAAATCCACAAATATGGGAAAGCTATAACCAAAGATGATAAAAACAACACCCAATAAAGAGAGGAAAATAACTGGCATGTAATTCACAAGTCTATTGTAACGCTACTTCCCCTCCACAGGTTAATCAAAGTTTTTTCAACCAGTGTTTAAAGAGTATACCACATTACAATCCTTCTGCTTATTTACATCCCCTCCCTTCCCTTGAAAATTAAGTGTACAAATGTACATGGCTCAAACATTAGCTTTAGCAGACCCAACACACTGTACCTTGTATACTTCACTGAAGCCACCTCGTCCAAGTAAATGGAGTAACAAATATCGTTCATTCAACGTGGGGTGATCTTTAAACCTCAAAAAAAAAATAAAATTCTATTTAAGGTATACAAATAGAATCTAAAATGTAAACCTCTTAGTATTACTTCTCAAATGGAGCTTTTTTTTCACTAGCAATATCTAACATGCTGAACAATATTACACCATGTGTAACATTATGGCACAACTATACAACATGACCAATTTCAGTATCTTTTGACTATTTACCATAGAAATGCTACCACAACACCATTGTTAAACCTCAAAAAAATTCTAGCAAACTTTTTGTTATTTTTTTTCTATTTTTTTGTAAGGATAAGAAAAGCACCCTTAGATTTAAACACGAGATACAAGGGCTCTCTCCTTGTGCAAAATTTTGGAGAAGTCTCAAACTTCAGCTTTCTGGAACAGATAAGGATATACTCCCAATTTCACATGAAACACGACCAGACCTGTTGTACATACCTGCCTCTTTTTAACAAAATGGGTTTTATATATCACTAAGAAGTTAACAAATAACAAACAGCAACATGGGGAAAACACACCAAAGGACTGAATATCTGCCTGCACTCTAATCAAAAGCAAGAAGAAAACACTCCTTCCAAACACAAAATGATGCTGCGTGACAGAAAAGGACCACACTCTGTCCTGAAATGGGCGGAAGACAAAATACATCCTTCCATCCAACCAGGAGGAAGGGAGGTGAATACTCATCACATTTCTAGTGTAATTATGAGACAACTACACTCATGAATCTAAGGCTGGCTGCCAATTATACTCCACAGAACACTTTGAGGAAGGGTTTAGGGCTAGTCTGGAAATAGGTCATTCCATCCTTCCATGTTTTCTACAGTTTTGGAGGTATGGTCATAAATAGTCAAGTATTTGAGGGAAAATGCATATTCTTGGTTACTGTTTTTAAACATAAAACTTTCCTTTTCCTCATTATGAAAATATGTATTTCAATGCTAAAGACATTTTAAAAAATCATAAACAGTACGTAACGTACTCAGTATAGAAGTAGTAATAAATTTTGAGGTAGCATCATCAGGTGATTGCTGTCAAGTGACCAGTAGCCCAGTTCTTTAAAAACCACACTCAACAAATTTAGATTTGTATGTTCTTGGTCCTTCTATTACATGTAGGGCTGATGTTGTGAACCTCACCACCTTCCCTCTCCACTGCTGCTTTTGCTACTCTGTGCAGCTCTCCATGGCTCAGAACCTGCACCTTGCAGGTAGCCCCAGCATCAAGTGGGCTCAAATCCAGACAGGGAAGCCCTAACCCACACTCTCAACTTGACTGTTATTGCAGTGCAGCTGTAAGTAACACATGCAGACATACAAGTTTACCCATCTGTAAACTGGGCAAGATTTCCTGCTTTTGATTGTCAAGGCTGGAACTCCAAACAGGTAAGTTTGCAGTCTGTATTTGGGATGCCTGGAGAGAGCGTACATGGGTGGAGGGATGTAGAGGGGAACGTTGCTAGAACAAGAAAGAGCTCAGCTTTGCACCACAGCTGAAAGCTGTAAACCCAACAGGATTTGAGTCAGGACCCAACAGCTGCTTTACTTCAGAGCCTTCTCCCTTATCAAATGGCCATGTTGCCAAGGCATGTTAGGAAAGACAGCAGGGGCTACCGACCTAAATGACTTCTCCGTTGCTTCTGTCTATATAATGAGTGTAAGCTGCAGCTTGGCCACTTGGTAAACATTCAAGTCTAAGCTCCCACAAAAACATGAATGTACAGTTTATATCTTTTCATTCTGTACAATAAAATATGTCAACACTGACTGCAGAAAATGAGCAGCGAAGCTGCAGTATTCTGTTTGTCCATGTCCTCTAACTCTGTTTTCACTGGGACTGTAATTCGGACATTCTTTGCCCCACATACACAATATTTACACAGGTCAAAGCCTTTGATTTTGCTGTGGCATTTATTCCTTTTTGTTGAAGGGTCTCCTTTATAAAAAAATTCTTCTAATGCAAACACAGATGATTAAAACAGTTCTTTGCAGACTGAATGGTAACTTTGTTAAGTTGTTGTAGGACATTTATTTTTAAAAGAAAATATTCGGTCATCAAATTGTAAGCATCAACACCCATTATTTTTCATATCCAAAACACAACACCAATTTAGCTATCAGTTAGCACTATAGCCATGTGGTAACAAGAATTTACTGTACTCCTGCAGGGTAGGTATGATGACCATTAAAACACTTAAGTGCAATCTTACATCCTGTTCCTTTAAGTCTTAGTGCATGTATACATAATTCTATTGCGTCTGAAGAGCAAAATAAAATACTGAAGTCTTAACACTACTGTTTCATAAACATTTAATAGTGCAGAAAGAAACAAGCCCAGTCTCATCATCTTCCCCCTGGCTGCTCATTCCCCCTTTGCACTGCCCTCTCTTCTCATGGCAGCATAAGCATTTTTGCAACTGGGGCAAAGAACAAGATCAGGAAATTGATCCAAGGTTAAAATTAATACAGAAAAAGAAACCACAGGAGCTGGTTTTAACTTGGATCAATTTCCAGTGTCTGTTCAGTACAGAAATGCCATTGCAAGCGCGTGAAAGGAAACAGGGCAAGGGCATAATGAAGTAGTCAGGGACAGGCAGAAACAGTTTCTTTCAAGCAGCAGTGCCAGCTTGAAGTGCTGGTGAAACTCTAGTGTTAGTGTTTGATTCGCTATGACAGAAAAGAGACTTTTTCTTTTTTTTCTGTTATGTAATTATTACCTTCAGATCAACATAGTAATAGCTAATATTAAGTAACAGTTTAACATTATGATATATTGCCATGCAAGCTGAAGTACAGAGTAACATTTAACATAATACAAAAGACTTTGCATTTGTCTTCTTCCTACTAAGTACCTGTACCTAGCAGGAATGAAGTCACAGGGCAGTAAAACCAAAACTAATTTTAACTGCATCACAAAATCACTGCTGTTGCGTCAAACCTCCCTGCCATTTTCTTGCATTATTGGCAGCTAAAGTGAATTCCTTACAAGTATTATTTTTAGCCTAGTAATATGGTCTAGCAAGTTTTAGCTCTCCTGTACTGTAAGTTGTGTATATATGTTATTTCTTGCATATTCATGAAAACCATTAATAAGTTTACCAAATTATAAGTAAGTCTATATTTTTAAAAGTTTAAATAAGTTGGTGTTTAAAGTATCTGCATAAACAAAGAGAACCAAAGAAAAATTTATGAACAAGCCTCTCTCCTGTAGGTAAAATGTGATTTTAGAGCATTATTTTAAAAATAGACATTCCAAATTAAGACAGTGAGTCTCTTACTGTGAATTATCTTCGTTATTTATTCTTTTCAGTTCTCTTATGTGAAGATTCCTAACTCTTTCCAAACGTTCAAGTTCTGCTTGTATTTCAGCTTCCTCCTGCAAATGAAAAGAATGAAATATAAAAGCTCATTTACTCCCTGTTTGAAAAGGATATTTTTACCCCTGCATCAATACTAGTGGTGATGGAGGAACATTACATTACAAAACCCTGCTGAACTAGAAGAAAGCACTGCTTTTCTCTTAAAGCTAGAAAAATTCAGAAAGATAAGGCAAAAGCCTGCTTCAAGGAACCTTTCTGTCTATGAACCCACAGGTAATGGGATGTTCAGAGTTTTGTTCTGCACTGTAGGGATGCTATTTGAAATGAGAGGCAGCTGGGTTTTGTACCTCAGCCAAGGAGAGAAATTATCTGGGAAGCGGTCTGAAATTGATGTACAAAGAAGAAAAAAACCTGAGATATACGCAGTTATAGAATTTGTACAAACCGACAAATTAAGAAAAAAGACTTTTAAAATATTTTGAGGCTGAAGTGCAAACCAAAAAAAAGAATAAAAAAATAAGTCATTACAGCTGTAGCATTCTTAAGGTGTTGATATAAAACAGAAAAACCAAGCTAATTTAAAAAGATTTTTCCATTTATATCTTATGAAAATTACAAATGCAGAATGTGCATGGCCTAAGATTTTGAGTGCAATTTCAAAAGAAGCATGTCAGGTATGAGCACATTTTCTAACTAATTTCAGCACTTACATTTATCTCATCTTTACGCTACACATTAGAGAACACTGAAATAGTTGTTTATTCAGATTCCCTAAAAAAAAAAAACCCGAAAAAACACCCTAACAAAAACCCAAAACTGACAACGCCTGATTTGTGGAAACCTATTTATCTATACTCAAAGTGAAAAATGTACACTCATTGAAAGACACTGTAGAAAGGGTTATATTGATTTCAGAGTTAGTATCTCTAGAACTTCGAAGTTTGAATAAAAGGGAGACAAAATTAGTCCATACCAGATAGCTCATAATTATGGAATTATTCTAGCTGAAAAAGAAAAAGAAGGCCTGGCATCTGATATATTGTTGGGTTTTTTGTTGGGTTTTTTTTCAGTAGCAATGCCAGTGGAAAGAGTGCCCCACATCATCTCTTGTTATTTTGGCACAGCTTCTTGTATAGCCACATGGTAAACCAAACTGGAAAACTAATCAATCTTTTCTTTAAAAAAAAAAAAA
>VXBL01006261.1:4598330-4623692 GCA_013400195.1 Aramus guarauna
AAAAAAAAAAAAAAAAAAAAAAAAAAGCCTCACAAAAGGACATGTATTTGGTTTTTGAAAGAAGCTAGATCAGTTCTGCAATCCAATTTATACTGTGACTACACAACCTGATGGTGCTGGTAAAAGCAAGAGGGCAACAACTCATGGTACAAGGGGGCGGAGGCAGAAGTCAGCAGAGGGGAAAGAAAATGCTGGAAAGCTGGTATTTCCAAACATTGTATATCATAAAACCACATCCTGAAACAACAACTGTGTTTATATAATCTAAAACACACATTAAATGATTGTATTTCCAATGAGTTGAGGAGTACAGAGTAGATGATTTCCGTGGGTATCCTGAATACTTCCCCATAAGCTAAGGAAAAACTCTCTCATCCTAAAACAAGACACTAGATGAGCCTCCACCCAGAAAACAAAAATCAAATTCCTAATAATTTAAAAGCTGGACTAAGTAACACTAATCTGCTAGCAGATCTGGGTGGACCATTTGTTTTTCCTAACATTTTTTTCTTTCTTTTCTGTTTATACAATGTTAAAAGTGTGGGTTTTTTTTAATATATTTAGATTCATCCTTGCAGTTCTCCGATAAACACCCTGAACTGATACGCAGTTCCTTATAACCCAATAGTCCTTTATAAAGAATTCTAGCCCTTTCCCGCCTCGCAAAAGGCCACACACTTATACACACACAATTGTCTATGTTCCTCCCAAAGGCTGACAAAAAAAAAAAAATAAAAAAATCCATCAGTTATGCCTCTTTTGGGCTTTTTTGTTCATATATTATGCAATTCAGTGGTTCTCAAAATGTGGTTCATAGGCCAATGTTAGTCCAAAGAGAACTGGCTGGTTGCATTGTTTCCAGCTGTTATTTAGGACACTCAGGCTGTGAATACCTTTAAGCAAGAATGAACCAGCTTAGCTGCCTCAGGTCACTGCTATATAAAAGGAAGTGAGAAAACAAGAGCCTCTCTCCAGGACCAAAGCTTCTAGCTGGAAAAGAATTTCCTGGGGAGCAGAAGGAAAAGAAAACTGGTGGTGGCAGCATGTACAGGGCACCAAAAATAAGAGCACCAGGAAAGCATCTGGAGAGTGAAAAGGAAGAGGAGTAGACAGCAAAACAGCATATGCAGAAGGAAAGAAGAAAAAAAATGTAACCCACAAAGAAGCACTAGGGAAGAAATATAACCATGTAAAAAGAAGGTAACAAAATTGTTTTTCTTAGTTAACAACAAAATTGGTATCACACGTAAGAATGAAAATACAAGTATGTATTTTTATTATTATTTTCAGATACATTCAAACATGATTTACTAAGAAATAACATTTGTTTCCCCTCTGGCATTTAGTCAAGGAATTTCCTTCTTATACAGAGGACCCTAGCATTGATGTTCAAGGTGAAAACAAAATTTGGGTATTAAACAACCTTGTAACAGCTTCTTTCATATGTCACTTAAAATTTCCATTAGACTTCAAAAAAACTAAAGCATGGAAAAAACCCTACAGAATTTCATAATAGAATTTCATGTGAAGCTGGTGCTATTTCTAAAGCATTAATGATGTGGGCAGTCTAATTCACTAGTGCCAACAAGTTTATATGCAGATTCCCTACCACAGATTCAAGTACTTTCTTGTCATATTCTTTAAAAAACAGCATCAGTGTTCTGAAGGGGCCCAGTTCAGTTTATTATAGTGGGATTTGTAACAGGCGACTTGTACACTTGAAGAGAACAGGCCTGAAACACTCTTGCAACATTTCAAGGGGAAAACGACTATGACCTGTTTGGACCGAACATCTCAAGAACTACTGCTCAGCAGATGAAAGTACTTTTCGTTCACACTTGTTGCCTGCTTCAATTGTCATTCCTTTTTTTTCCATAGGCTATTCCTCAGAAGTTTTGCTTGAATAAGCAATAGTTTGTTAGTATCATAATTATCTTATTACACAGATTTATTAGAATGATGGGCTTCAAGAAAAAAAGTACTGCTGTTTTTTTTCAAGTGTCAAAAACTAGAGTCAAATATCTGACTGCAAAAATATTTTAAGATACAGTTAAAAGATTTTCCATAAAAGTAGGAAAATTATATTCTATCTTCCAACAGGTAGTATGCTAACTGATAAAAACTGAAGTGGATACTGTAGATGATCAAAACATGATATTCAGTCAGAAATGCAATGCTTTGTAAATTGAACCTTTTTAAAGGTCAAAAACTAACATAAAAAGCTCATATATCAAACTTGGCTGACTCTACTTCCTCAGCTCTGAAATAAGAGCAGTATTGGTGGCATCATCCTTGTTACCACTGTTAGAAGGATTCAAGGAATCAGTACAGTGTTACACTGGATACTCACTACTACTCCCCTGTACTCCTAGTGTTTATGGTAAGTTGCACAAAAAAAAAAAAGGAACGCCACTATTAGGCATAAAATTGTACAGCACTTGTAATATTATGTTTTCTAATCAGATAGCTCTCAACAAGCCCTCTCCTTATTTTGATACTACTGATTTTTAAGGTTTCAGGAACGGTCAAAAAAAAAAAAAAATCTTAGAATAACAGACCATATCCATACCTTTTTGAGATGTCCTAATCGAAGTTTGAAAATTTCTTCCTGTTCGTGATACTCTGCTAGAGTCAAACTGGAAAGACAAAACAAAACAAGCATGTAATTGTAGCTTTTATATGATGGTAAACAAAACAATAGCATTCTTACTGAAATACTACAGTAAATACAGTATCTTATGTTAATTATTTACTACCACAATACTAGGACTCCATTTTTGAACCATCTGAACATCTTGGTTAGTAATTTCAGGGTCAAAAACATACTTACAGAATGCCTCTGTGTCTGGTATTCTGGAATATTAACTGCCTCTCCCACTGGACCATTTCTGTTCTGTCAGACAGCCTGTTAGATTATCTGGGTGCATCCTGAATCATATCACCATCCCAGTATTTTAGCTGATGTTACTCCACTGCTTGGTTTTCAACTCTAACACTTAATGGATCAAAGGATGGAGATCCAGAAACCAACTAGACAAGACTGACAACACTACGCTTTTGAGCTGTGATTTAAAGAATGTAGTGCAAAAATATACATTCCAAGTTCATTAACACTACATTTTGCATGAGACTACAAATTCAGTTTTCAATTGCATGTGACTATTTTGCCTGTTCTCTTTTCATCTTCCTTTGAGAAGATTCCTGGCTACAATTAATTCAGTGGTCCCTCAGTGTCTGTAGACTTACTAGGACACAAAGTCAGTTATCATCCAGAGGATCTAGACTGCTCGTACGGATTAGTAACTAAGAAACCCAGGAACCGACTGCATGCAGTATCCATCTGACAAATGAACAAAAAAGACACAGAGTGCAAACCACCAAAGAAAAGAAACCAGACTTTCAGTTCCAGAGAAGAAACCATACATGTATGAAGGGGAACAGCGGATGGGGAAGGAGAAAGAGGTATGGCCTCCTTGAAAGGATTCACACAAATCCCTAAGAACAAATTAAAATTAAACATTTTGTTTTGCCTAGATCTACTATTTCTTGCATGATGCAAAGTTAAAAATAATAGCATAACGCATTTTCACAAAGTCCACATTTTAGTGGGTTCAATTATCAAGTGTCCTGGGAAGTTAAGTTACATAGTGTATAGAAGGCTATACACGCTGTTCATATTGCAAGTCTAAGGAATTGGAGTGTCTTGAGAAACACCAGTGGTTTCCCCAGAGATGAGGGACAGCAATTCAGATTTCTTTTACAGCAAATGCCAACTTTGATAACATTTTCAGAAATCTAATAAACTGTAAGACTTCTTCCTCCCTTTTAAATTTGGATGAGGTTCGCCATAGTTTTCTGAATTTTAAACCCTGTACTTATTGGGTCTCAAAAGTTGTCAATAAAGGAGCACATCTTTTCAGGATAAAATCTGGTGGTTCTAAAGTTTTCATAGAGCCCTCTCCTATTCCTGATTTCAGAAATACTGAATTTCACTGCCCCTTTTCTGACTTGGCCAGGACAGAAGATTGAGTTGACCAGATATTCTCTATTAATATTAGTTAAATTGCTGGATTCTTTTTTGACCACAGCTCCTAAATTTCCAAGAACCTGGAAACAGTTTCACAAGACTGTAGTTACTTCATCAACCTTCTGGTCTATAATGTATAGAAAACACTCAGATCAGGTGACAAAAGCACCTATGATCACATCCTGCTAGAATCAATCCTTTCTTTTAAGAAGCATCATACAAAGTTATCCTGCATCTTTCCCCCCCCCACCCTACTGGAATGAAAAGCAGCCTTGTATTCCAGTCAACAGACATCCCCAAACACTCTGAAGGCAACAGAGTGAGTAAATTTGCCTCTCCAAGAAAGGCAAAATGTCCCTTAGCACCAGATTTTGGGACCGAACATTTATATTCTTTTCCTGGCAGAATCTCCTCTGGGTTTAGGCAATTTACATTTACATCTTAAAAGAAGAGGCATTAAAGCAAATGTGAAATGGGGTGTCTCAATAGCTAGGAAAGCTGGCAATGCATTCTCTGTACAGTCCAAACAACAGCAAGAAACCTAAGAAAACAATGCTCTAATTCCTGCTCTAATACATCTGCTAGACCTATCAAAGAGAGCATGGAGGCCACACTAAACAACTCACAGCAGCATCCCTGACATTTTTTCAATACTTCTACTCAAACAATTACTCTAATATGGATTAAGTTCTCAATTAAAAAAGGAAAAGGATCAATGCCAATGCGTGCGAGGTGGAATATTGTTCTTTCCAGATTCTTGTCTGCAGTATAAATTACAGGTTTGTGCATTTCCAGAAACACAGATAGTAAAGTTTGTCTTTCTCAGGAAGAATAATACTTAGGACGCTTAGCAAAGCTGAACCACAAGTAAAACACACTGAAAATATGAAGTTTATGATATGACCTTCCAGAATTTTCACTGAACACTGAGAGCCCTAAAACCACAGGTCCCCTGAAAAACTAACCTAACATATGAAATCTGGTCCTTTTTATAAAACCCCAGCTATCTACACAGAGCTATGACAAAGTGCCTAGACAGCCCTAGCAAGTATTGCCTTCCAAAAAGTTCTTAAAACTCTGTGCTCCTGAGCACAGAGCACAAGTTAGAGGTCATATTGAAAACATTAAGATTCAAAGTCACTCTTTCCATGTTTCCATGCTATATCCCAATGAATGACTGTTTTCCATTTTTCTATTTCCTTACAAATCTAACCCTATTACAGGCACAGCATGATTCACAGCAATTTGAAACTGTTGTTACTGACCACTGCATTTTGGAGGAAGGCATATAAAACACTGAACTGCATGCAGACGTAGTCACTTTGGATTTTGTTTTGTTTGCTTATGAAAAACAAAGCTGTACTCCCTCATATACAAAAACATTTACCTCTTCTTTTTTTAGAAGTAGTAGTTTATGACTTTTTATCTGTAAATATACTGTACTTTATATTCATATAGCACAAGACAAATCCCAGCAAAACAACAGTGTGTATGCTGTCTGTTTTCTGGCTATAGGCCACCACCTTGTTGCACAGGCTGAAAGCCTACAGCCTGCTTCCCATCAGCCCATTGCGTCCCACCTGCATCCACCCACCACTTCTGCAGGGCAGCGGCACACTGGAGATACCTTCAGGTAACAGAAGTGACCTATGAGACACCATTGTTTCCTGCTCCTCCAACACTCGAGACACACAGGTCTTGTCAGATGCAGAGGAAGAAAGGTTGAGGAGCACAGGGGAGGGACATTGGCCAGAAACAGGCTGCTGCCATCTGCTAAATGAACTTGAGTTGGATAGCCAGGCTTGAGGCTAATCTGAGAAACGCTGGGGAAGAAGGGCAGCTGGAAGTAGGTTGCATCAATGAATCTGGTCAGAGTCTGGTCCTGACTGTGATCTTTTCCGCTCAAAATTACTGTGCAATAAATGCTGTATTTTAACTGTCTACAGCCAAATGAACTATAATACACATGCAAATTCCCCAAAAAAGCACCGGATATATTCTGTGCATGTAGCGTAATTTTCCTGTGACATGTAGGGCCATGGTATGCCACCTTTACTTGTCGCTGGAAGAAAGCGGACAGCTTACCTGGCCTGAAAGGCTTGATTACCACCAATTTAAATATTTTTTTTAATTAGCAAAAATAGGCCTTCCAGTCATTTAACAATGTTTTCATAGCCAAATTTCAAATGCTTTGATATGCTGGTAGACAAATCCAATCTTCTTTGCACTTCCTTACAAGTTCAGACAAAACCTTCTTCTATGATCAAAACACTCTTAATAGTAGGTATAGACAAGACAAAAAACCAAAATGGTCACGTTCTCCTTGGTTTTCACGATGATCAAGCCAGGCGCATTTACAACCATCTCTCCTCCCACCTTTTCCCAGTTGAAAAATCATCCTGGATACATAGGCACAGCAGAATGCAGCCATGCCCCCAAACAGCCATACCCACATCCAATACATGTTTTTGGCTACAATTTCTAAAGCGCTCCTTTTTTGGTCCGACCTTATTCTTACTCTAGTTCCTTGAATTTCTACAAGGATGGGCAGATGCTGACCAAGTCAAAGCCTTCCATGAGGTCTTTTTGCCCATTGTTTCCATGTCTGCCTTAGAAAGAGACTGCCCCAGGAAAGAAGCTGTCTCTACTTGTCCTGTAAAGCCCAGACACATTGTTGGCATTTCAGCCTGAAAAGTTTCTGAAAATATTTTTATTTGTTCCATACAGAACAGAATGCTCCCTCTAAATGATGCATTTGTTCAGCTACAGTAACAAACTCTGCCAGCTCCCTCTGCTTTCCTATTCCAAACTGCATGCAGGAACAAGGATGCATACAGACTCCCACAGAGGAACTCGGAAGCAGAGGAAGAGGCGACTGGGAAGTGAATACAACTGACACAGCTGAAGCTGCACAGGAAGGACTATGCCACCTAAACTAAATAAAACATTGCTCCTGGAAATAATTGTCTAGGGAAATAAAAGCTGCTTCCAAGAAGTGGGGACTAGCATTATAATCCCTCAAGTCTCCAAAGAGCAGAGTTTTCAAACAAATTTTTCCAGGGCTAAGAAGGCAACCTCTATTGCAAATAAGTGGTTTTTCTTTAAATAAATTTCAATTTATTCCTTTCATGTAAGACCAATAAAATTACTTTGCTCAGTAGAAAAGAGCGCTCTCAGAATTGAAACTACTTTTTAGTTTGCGTTTAGGCCACAAAAAGGGAAAGACCAATGGAAAACCAGGACAGTGTTTAGACTCATCTGCTGCATGTTATCGAAACACCAAACCCATCATTCACTCACAGGACACTGGCAGATGGCCACTTTTATACTAATAACTTCAGTGCAAAAATTTTTTAAATTTGTATCAGAGGCCATAGTATATTCAGGTCAACTAAAACAATGCCCTTATTAAGAATGCCTCAGGCAACACTTTCAAGCCACTTCAAAACAGTTAACACCTGTTTTCAAAAGGGCTTCAATAATACTGCATGTTACAAAGCTATAGAACATTTTGTCTTGTCAATACCTGCAGCTGGAGACATTTTCTAAAGCAAACACCACAGTGGTAAAGACACTTGTTGCTAACAACTGCTAGCAAGTTGTTTGTTTGTTTGTTTAAAAAAAGATCTGCCTAATCACTTGCGTATATGTTGTACTGATTTACTACTGGTTTAGTTCATTAATCTCAAGCAGCTCTGCATTTCCCCATGCCTCTTCCATTTGGCTGTACTAATTAAGATCATTACTTTTGAAGTAACACAGAAACAGTGATAAGCACAATGTAATAGGAGGGAGTCACATACAGCAGATGACAAATTTACTCTAAAATGGAAATGCACAATTAATAATTATTTTGCCAAGATACACAAACCATATTTAATTCTGTACCGAGAAACAGAGAGGAGTCAGCACGTAATACTACTATACAAAACTGTAATGAATCCTAAATACAAACATTAAAAAAAACCTTTCAAGTAAATGCGTAAGAGCATGACGCAGCTTACTGATTCTGTGATCTCAGGACACATTACAGACCTTCTCAAAGGTCTGAAACAAAATTTATACGCTTATCATACAGGCAAGCGATCTCATATCTAGATTACATAATGATCAAATTAGGATACTTAAAGGTGAAACAGTTTTGATTCAATAACAGCTTACATTTATGCTAGCATTAGATACAAACGGGCAATTTTGATTGTTCTCTTGGTAATTCCATAACCAGCAAGCATTTTCATGTGCCATTTAACATGTAACTGGTTAAGCCAAATGAAATTAAAATTTGAAAAGTTTTTAGTCATTTGGAAATTATTTAAAACTGCATACTACCAGAAAATATTCATAAGTCTATTATAGACTTATTACAGAATTCATCTTGTCCTACTTAATAATTAGAACATCTTCTGTTTTTTTTTTCCCAAATGTATATTTTATCACCTCCTAAAGCAGCAATAAGATTATGGAAATTTAACATAAATGAAGACATGGCCAAAAGCTGGCAACTTAAAAGTTCTGTAATTTTTCAGGTCTTTTCCATACTTAAATGTTACTTCTACTAACAAGAGGTGTTACATTCAAATTAAAATATATTTTTAACATGACAGTAATCTTTACCGTACTATTCAGAGTATTAATTATTTTCTAAGAAGAAGAAATACAGGCACTAAGTATTACTAAAGAATCAATTTGAGTGATGACTCTTCAACTCTCTACTAAAATACACGAGTAACATTCATCAAGGTTTGCTTACATCGCTAGCCTTACTACTGTATTTTCATGATATTTTTGTCACAGCCAAACAATTTCACAATGTGAACTTTAAGAATGATGTATTATGCAAAACATATGCAGCTGTCTTCAAACTGATGGTCCAAATGTATGTATTTCACAGATTTAACCAGAGTAACTTATTTACCCCCCCACTCCAGCAGTACGAAATACTACCTCCACAAGTGAGAGGTGACCATGTTCAATACATGTATCCTACTTCTGCAAAGTAACATAGATTACTTTGTCAGTTTTTTTAACCCTAGTTATTTACTTTTTATTTAAGCTGATGAGGAACAGATACACTATCAGCTGCAGCCTCTTAGCATCAAGGGCAATAACTAGTATCTCTAAGCAGCAACTTCTTAAAATACTCATGTTAAGTGTCGAGAACACATCTCTCTGTCCCTTGAATTAGACCATTTCTGTCTGCAGGAAAAAAATGTCACTTGAAAAATGGAGAATTCTTTGATAGGTTTGATTTTTTATGCTTAAATGACAAAAATGTTCAATATTGTCAATATGTGAAACGGGATCACTAACTTGAAAGTTGCTCTCAGGATCTAGGACTCAGAAGAGGGGGGGGATATTTTTTTTTCCTGTTTGTTTTTAGACAAGTCTTCAAATACTAAATACTAAATACTACAAATACCCCCTTTTCTTGTCAGCTAAAGACTGTTATATGAAAAATGAAATAATCTCTAACTAAAGGAGAGGCTCCTAAACCAATGTGGATCAAGAAAAGTTCAACAGGTAGCAATGACATTACAAGAGTAGGAAACCAGAATCAGGACTTCTCTAGATCAGGAAAACAGAAGGAACATTACATAAACACAGAATGGGGTCTTTCTCTAGTGACTTTACCAAAAATAAATTGGGCAATTGTATGGCATCTTCATAGGCTGTGGTGCAAATTTCCCTAACATCAGCAAGTACTCAGTGAGAATATAGCTGCTGAATATACTGAGTGTCTTTTTATGCTGTTATTTGAATAGAACTCACACAGACAATATCTGAGAATTTATGTAAAAGACTGATTGAAATGTTAAACTTACAGCTGTGGTAAATTGGGTCTAACAAAGGGATCGTTTTCTGCCCCATTCACAGCTTTATTTTTCCTCTGCTTGGGTTCAGAATTGGCAGATGGTGCCTGAGAATTATTTGTAGTTGGAGGCTTTCGCTTGGCCAGGAGCTTTCTTTGCCTTTCAATGTCTTCCCTTTGTTGATTCACCCATTCTTGCTGCCTGTAAACCCCAAAAAAAGCTTTATTAAAGTTTCATCATTTTGCATTTTTTAGACAACTATCTTTTTAACTGATAAAGCATTAAGAAATTTTTAGAAAACTTCCTGTACATGTGAAAATGTTTCCTAGGAAAAAGAACACAAATGTTCTTTGTGAGGCGGAAAAATTTTGCTAGTTTGGCACAATTTACTTTTGAAATATGTGGTGAGTTTTATTTGGGTTTGGGGTTGTTTTGGTTTGGTTTTGAAAGCATTATACATGATTTCTGCACAGGAAAAGAAAGAAAAAAAAAATGCAAGCTGGTGGATACCTTCTTTTATACCATCAAAAGAAATGTAACAGAGTCAATAGAGAGTACTTGATTTTTACAGGCCAAATATTGAAGTTGATCTGACCGTTTCCAAATAAATCAGTTTGGTTGTATGGCAAACAATTACAGTTTTTATGCATAACACATATACAGATTGTTTTCAAGATTGTCTTAAAAAACCCAATGCCCTAGGCAATCACATAATGCTAAGACTACATATTGCCCATCAAAAATTAAAATCTTGGCGAATTACTTTATAATCTCTACCTATATATATCCAGAGATTGAATCAGACTCGTTACCCAAGAACACCTTTTGAGGCATTGCATAATTATTTTACCACTATCTCTGCTGGTCTCCCAGAGCCCTTTCCTTGGCTCCAACTCTGCTGCAATACCTGTTGCAGCAGCTCTTTTCCAGGTGGTTACTTTCCCCCATCCACTTGCACTAGTCCCTGTCTGAGGCTGCCAGATTTGTCGCTCCTCATGGCACCAAGGAGCTGGATGCCTGAAAAAGCTGCTGCAGTGATGGACGTGCAGGCAGCACCTATGTGACCAATGAGAACTTCACAGACTATCTGCCCCAATGATCACCAGTGATACACGGTTAGCTGCTTGAAAAATCACTGATTTAGTTTTATAGCTCTTTCTACCAGCTGAGCTGAGTAATTACATGTTGCTCATTTAGTAGTCTTGCTTTTATGAGGATAGTTAAAATCAAGTGAAACTAAACTGTCTTTCAAAGACAGCCAGCCTTAGCATTCTCTCAGTTGATTATGGGAGTTCTGTACTGTATTCTCAGTCCTCAAAAGGCAAAGCAAAATACAATGTATAAAAAGCGGCACCAATCCTAGAACCTTAGTAATAAAAAAATCCACTAGAGGGAACTAACAATTAGTGATAATTTTAAGAACATAGGATTGACTAACTTCACAAGATTTTGAAATGCAAAGCCATCTGTCCACTGTTCAGTAAATGAAGCACCATGACGAACTGTTGTAAAATGCCCCAGGCGTAATCTGTCTTGCATGCTCTTCTCTCTGCTTGCCAGCTTCTCCTGTGTGCTCTAGGAAAACAAAAAATGTCATATTTAGTAATACTAAAGCGTTCAAAAAGTCAGTAAAACACTCAGGGTTTTTTTCTCCAACAACTTTCTAAGAGAGGGATAGAAGGAAAGTAGATGAAAATATCTTTTACTACTTCATTCCATTTACTCTAATTTCTGCAGAACTCAAACAGTTGCAGTTGTCAGAATTGGTACAAAAAAAACCAAAACAGTTTGATTCAGTTTTCCTATAAAGTTCGCTGTTCTTCATAATTAACAAACATTTTATTTGTAAATACAGCAAAACTGATCGAGTATCAGCATGATACAGGCATATAATTAAGATTATGTCTGTACATGTCTATTATACTAAATGAGCCTGCTTAGATATCAGAAAGAGTGCACCTACTATACTTAGCCTGGAAACTCCCTTGACAGACCGTGTATGTTACTACTTGTACCAAACTGACTAAGCTCAGGAATCTCTATGTGGGAATGCACTGCAGGTAGATCTAACGGCAATCAGATATTCATTTGCATTAACAGAGGCAGATGTCCTTCCTGGAACCAGTCACTACTTCCACAAGCATCCTTGGGATGTGATAAATAACTGAAGTCTGCCTAGTCTGCTTCAGCACAAGAAGAAAGAGCACTGTGGACACTGCTGATGACAGAAACTTCTTTGATTCTTGCAAATGTTTGCTGCTTAAGAAATGCCTATGGCCCAAAATCACACCCACACAAAAAAGTGAGAAGTTGACAGAATTAAGGATCTTTGTGCAAACAGACTTCTAGACTTAAGAGAAGGCATGCATGGCCTTTCATGAAAAACGGTCTATGTGATATTCTCCGTCTGAAGGTACCCACCTAGCATCATGCTGAACAGATCTGATGCATCTTTTCCCTGCATTCCCCTCATGCTGGAACTTAAAAAGGACTGCAATAATTTATTTATGGCATGCTAGCATGGAAACTCCCTAATCATCTAACGCATCAGTATATGCCCTTGTATCTGACAGCAGCAGCTCATGTTATGGAAGAGACTTGGCTGTTTACCTTAAACTTTTTTGTATCCTAAGTTGTAATAAGCCAATTTTCTATTCACTTTTTTGTTAGGTTTTTGTTTGTTGGTTTTTTTTTAAACAAGGCTATTTTAAAGAAGAGGGAAAGAAACAGGTTATTCTTGTCTTTTAAGAAATTGCTGCTAGTTTAAATACAATTAGCATTAAATTGGAAATAAGTATTTCTTTCATAGTAGTATTGTTTCCATTAATTCTGAGCTAACATAGCATTTTATAATTTATAATTTTATAATTTTATAACACCAAAAATTATCACAGCCACTTAAGTTTCTCACAAATAGATTTTATCTATCTCCGCTCCACAACAGATTATGTTCAAAAATTTTTAATCTACTGTAACCTTATTCTTGAAGTTTGTCCAGAAAATTTGCGACATACTAAATTCTTATCTTTTATGCTTTGCTATGTCTTAATTACTCACGATGGGAAAACCCTCCTTAAATTAAAAAAGGCACATTTTTCCAATTTATTTTGCCTATGCAGGCTTATAAAAACACTTGCTGCCAGACAGAGACCATGCATATGAAGTTTCAGTCTCAGAGACAAATGTGAAAAAGTTAAGGTGAAAATGAAGGAATCATAATGGAGTTGTACAGCACCCTCAGAATTTTTATCACAAAGATTTTAAAAGCAGTAAACTTACCTTTTCAATTAGAAGCTTCTTGCTCATTGAAATACATTTGTTTAACCTTTCTTTATATTTTTCAAGTAGCTTTTGTTGTTCATCTATTTGTCTTCTAAGATCACAGTTAGCCTAATAAATATATACAAAATATGAAAAGATATATTGAAACATTATTTTTAATCACTTGTCACAGAATAGAAAGTTTTTTACTTTCACATGACTAATATAAGGAATATGTATATGTAATATATATAATATATATTATATATACATAAATGAACAAAAATCTCAGTTCACAGATCTATCCCAACCTGTAGAAGGATGTTTTTCTTCCTTTTTTATTTCCCTTACATAGAGCTGCATTCTATACTACACAGCATTCATCACATAAATAATATATAAAAGCATTGTATCGATCACTCTTCCGGTCCTCCAGTGTTAAACTGAAAGTTTAATTTTAGCTTTGGATCTTTTATATCTGATTGCTAAAGTCATGTGAAATCCTAACATTTTTAATTTGAATGGAAACAAAAAATTCAGAATGATAAAAGTTTCAATTATGTGAGTAGGAAGTTTAACAAGCTCCCAACATTCCAATTATATTTAACTTATTACCTTAAAAAAATCCATAGTAATATTTTGCTTAAAACTAAATGACTTTTTTTAAAAAAAGGATAGGCTTGTCTATCCCATACTGCTGAACATGTGCTGAAACAGTCTACATGTACAATTTTACAGTGCATGATTGCATGGGTTAATATGTACTTGTCCACTTATAAACACTAAACAGACTACCACTTGTGAATACAGGGGGTTTTGTTATTTCATATTTCTGTATACCGCTTCTCCAACACTTCTGTCAAGAGCACAAGCATTAAGATTTCTTCTGAAAACGGGTCTTAAAGCACAGTATAGCATATGTTTCTAACTAAAAGTAGTTATTTATTGCCCGTAATACTTTCTGTCACAATCACTTCAATTCTGAAACTGCCAACAGTTCTCCCACTGATAACTGCTATTCACAATTAGAACAACAAAAAAACCCACCTGTTATGTGAAATTGTATTATGAACTTAAGGAATTAATCAACTGACTGCAAAAGGAACATCAGCTTCCTTTGTACCTTCAGAAAGTCTATAAACATATCTAATCATTAACAAGCTGTAGCACAGAAGCAGAAAAAAAAACCCAAACCTTATGCATTTTATTTTATAGACTTCTCGGATTTTCAGGAAAAAAATTACAAAAATCAAAAACTCATTTCACCTTTTAATTTAGGTTACTCCAGAGTAATTTTTAAAATCAAGGATGATTCAAGCATTTGAAATATTTGCCTTGGATTCACTGTCTGTTGTTCTAAATAAATATCTTTACCCCACGTCTAACACTTACCCTGAGTAAGTCATCTATACGACCTTCTTTCTTTTCCAAGTCTTGATTTTTATTACTTTCTAGTGCAGCTAATTTCAGCATTGTGAGATCAGTCTAAAAAGAACATTTTGAAACATTTATCCTTTCCTTTAACAATTACAGCAATTTTTTTCTCATGTTTGTTATGCAGAGAAATAAACTACTTGAAAGCATTCAACAAGACCAGCACATCTTATTTGCATGTGTTTTGAAAGTGACATGGAAAGTTGCTATTTAGAACTGCTTTCCTTCTTCACGAGGACTACGGTGAACAGTTGGGACAAACCAGTACCAGTGTTAAAAGATTTCATCACTAACTGAAAAGTTACTGTTCACAAAAAAGCGTGTAAGACAGGTCAAGTACATAAATGTCCACTAATTACTTTCAATTCTCTGTATTTGGTCAACAGGTGAAGTAGCCTTGTTCTGACTAATTTGTGAAAGATAGAACAACATGTCAGAAATGGCAGAGAGGATAAAACAGTTGCTTTTGGCTTTCAAAAGTCATGACAGAACTATATCTTGATCATTTTGATTACCATCTCATTTTTCTTCTTCAATGTCATATTTTAAATGCAGTATGACAACAGCAGCTGTCACTTCAAATGCTGCCTGAAAGAGCAGCCTACTTCTAAGATCACACAACAGCTAAAATCTTGAGCAAAAGCCTACCAATGACATGGTCATCTAACTACTCATGAAGTGCAGCGTTGGAAGCAGAGCAAGTGCAGAATACAAAACTGATCAGAGAGATTTAAATTATGAGCTGCTGAACTTAACAGAAAAATGCTTTGGCAGATTATAAAAAGCAAAGCTTTTGAAAGCCTTTAAGAGTTAAGAAGAAGTTGAACGACAAAATAATACACATATCTATCAGTTTTTTCTACAGTACGAAGTGATGTAAGATAGCCTCTACTCAAAAATAGTTACCTGAGTAATTTTAAAAGATAACTGCTTTGGTTGCGTGATAGGGTGGTCCCCGAAAGCTAATGAAGTAGGAGAAGGACTATTCTGTCGAACCTGGAATGCATGAAAAAAGATTTTAGATACAACTGTAATATTCAGTTATGAACATAGCCTTGTTTACAACTCTTAGCAGGAAAATCATATAGAATAGAGTAATAAGGTGTCTTTATTACAGAAGATGCTGCTTGGAGCATTGCATTGAGAGCTGTCACTATGCTGTTATGTATCACTTGCAGTTTAGAAAGGATGCAATATATTCTCTGAGTAAACTAAGATTGTCACTTTTGGGAAACAGACTGAAAGATTTAAAGACAATGTAAGACTGACATAAGGTGATGTCAGTCTTACACAGACTTATTTTTCTGATTCTAAGCTTTCACAACTCAAAAATAACGTGAGTTATTTTTGGACTGGTTATTTTCCATGGGAGAACCAGAAAGGGGAAGGAAGCTAGTGCAGATCAGAACGCAGATCCTGTTAATGAAACTTCCCAAAACCCACTAGTTTGTGCGAACAAGTCCATTTTCAAGCCAAATTCCACAATCTGTATTGCACTCCATACTGTTAGCGAGAATAAGAGGACGCCTGAAGTTGAAAGTATATGGAATAAAAGCTGAGGTCTACCAGCAGAGAAAATAAATCCTTTCTGTAACTGGCAGAATCTGTTTGGTCATTTAGAATCACACATGGGTATGCTTAACATTGAAATTGTGCATATGAGGGGAAAAAAATTAACTAGCATGACCAAGGAAGAGAATTTTAAAAGAATACAGGCAAATTAAGTCTTAATTATTTAAAGACTGATGATTCATCAAAAATCAAACTTTTAAAGTCCTGAGTTAGGGGTTCAGTATCCTCATAAATAACAAAAATCCTCCCCTTTTTTGTGTGAGGCTTATGGATATGTCATTAGAACATTTTAACATTTATTCAACCTTTTACATAATTAATTTGTATTTTAAAATTATGTTTTAGAAAAAAAGTCCCAGCTTTAAGAGAAAATTTTAGTTTTAACATTTAACTTGATCCTTTTTTCTGTTGAAAGAATTAATTCCTTCACAGGATTCCTTCCTTTGAAAATTCTTCCCTTGAATATAGATTCTTTTTAACTATGCTTCTTTTAGACTACAAAATTATCTCCAGCAGTTATGAAGTTCACAAACTTACAGAAGAAGGAGCGGAATGTGAATTCTGAGGAGAACGGATTGCAGGAGGTATGCCTCGCACTGGACTAGAGCCGTTTCCACCTTGGTACTGTAGAGAAGATATGACCCTCCAATTAGTCAACCTTCTTATCAAAACACATTATACATCTACATACAGCTCATCTGTACACGGAAATTTGCAAATCAGATTGTATTACTTTTATTAGTGTAGCCTTTGGCCATTTAAAGAAAAGTGTGAAAGAAAATGGTTTTTGTATTTTAGCTCAGGCTGCACCAAGACACCACTGCATCTCTACTTCAAGGTTTAATACTCATAAACTTACATAAAGAAGAAAAAAGTATCCTCTCAAGAGGCCTGTCCATTACAAGCTAAAATTTTGTAACATCCAAAAAAAGCTAAAAGTAAATTTTACAAGCACACAAAAACCTTACCTCAAAATAGTCACTAATCTTGTGACCACGTCCCCCAATATTCTTTCCTGAAACAAATACATTAATATATTAGAATTGATTAAATAAATTACTTATAGATGTGTATTACATTTTTACCTATACAGTAATTATAGCAAAGTCTTACCACTTATTAATTTGCTGTCTTTGATGTGTTAATATGTGATCTTGCTATGTAGATAATTAAAGGATTGGCCACAACAAAGAGATTTGCATATTCCATTCATTGGGAAATCAGAAATTAAGTCACACTTCAATTCCTAAACCAGATTAGTGCAGACTTAGCAGTAAGCTTAGACTTCTTCTAGATAACAGGAAACTCATCTCTCATCCTGCAGATCAAAGCTTTAGCTGTAAAGTACCTCCCGTTTTCAAGCACTATCTCAAAGTTCACCCACTTCCAAAATATCAAATTAACCAAGTCTATTAATATTATATGCTCCAGGTGAGTTATTGTGCCCAAATGTTCAGCCCAAGGATTTCCCAAAGTGCCAGTAACAGTGTGGGCAAGGAGGATGACAAGTATTTCCTTTCCTCCCAACCTGACAACCGATTAGCTAACTCACAGGGTTAACTAGGGAGACAAGTAGAGCAGAAGGAGAGAGCAGCGTTTTTTTTATCTTGATCAGTACTGAGATTTCAGGAGCACCAATGTGAATTAATCTTTCTTTAATGTGAGGACCTGACCCATACGTGGCATTCCAGAGACTGCACCAATGCCTTACCCAATGGTGTAAATGCTTTCTTCTATTTGGTCCTACAATGACTGATAAATCTTAAGACTGGATTTGTGTCTTGTACAGGTCAGACTACCTGTTAAGAGACATCTTGAAAATGGACCATCGTTCAAAGCTTTTTTCTTTAAAGGAAGAATTCTTTGTGATAATTAGGAGATCATTACCCATAGATTCAAAAATGTAATTTTGGAGTTTTTAACAAAGATTTTCAGGTTTTTCTATTGCTTCAGCACTGAATGTTATTTTTCTAGTCCAATATGCCTCTATATTGGCAATGCTGCGTAACTTTATGTCACTAAGAAATACCACAAAGAAACAGAAACATTTGGCAGCCCTTTTTGTGTCAAGACTTTTTAACAGGTAAATTATTCCAAGACCTAGAACAGCACACAGCTAACTCCTCCAGTAGTTACCCAGGTAGTGTATGTATCACTGCTACTACCCCGTAGCCAGTTCTTTACCTACCCTATAATTCTGCTTAGTGATCTCTATCTGCATGTTTAATTCTCATATATCGCTTTATCAAATTAAAATTTGCTGTCATCCAGATAAACAAGACATACTGCATTCCTTTTCAGTACAGAAAAAAATCTATTCTATGTCATGTTACAGAACTCTGTACTGAAGAAATACATCTAATTATTTTGGTACAGCCAACTATGAATAGATTTACAGTGATTTTATCCCACTTTCCAATTACCTCCATGTTCTAAAAGATACTTTTCTTCAAAATTTATGGATTATTTTGCATATTAAAAAGTCAAAATCCTAGGTATTCAATACCTAAGAGATGGATCTCTTGTTCCTTTTTTCAATACAATAGCAGTATTTGCTGTGCTTCAACTCTACTGTACCACTCCAATATGCTGCCATTTCCTAGGCCAGTTCCTTGAGAATATTGCAGTGCAGACTATTTATTCAGTTTCACTGCTGCTGACAGTAATTATAAGACATTATAATTTTGTTGCTTATGCCAGAAAGTTCCTAAAATTTCTATAATTTCTAATTTCTACTCTCATTGTTCTAGTAGCCTATCCTTCCTGCAACCAATAGAAATAGGAAATTTCATTCAAGTTCTTTGAACAAAGCAGGTCTCTATGAAGCAATGCTTACAAAGAAATGAATTTTAGACAAAATACGTAACTCTTTTACTAAGCATGTTGCATCATGAAGACTTCCAGACATGGAGCCCATTGATATGCATCTGTAAGTGACATTTCCTAGCTCAGTTAGAAACCAAAAAAAGCTAATACAGATGTTATTGAAACTATTTCCTCTCTCCTTTTGATGAAATTTTGTCTTGAGGTTGAACTTCCACCATTCCTCTCCCAAAAGACACATTAAAAAGAAGAATGACAAGAACTATGCTTTGTAAACATTAAAATGGAAATCCGTCTCATCCCAACTTCCCCATCTCTCTAGACAACCACACTGTACAATAATCCATAGAAAAGGAAGAATAACATTAAATTTTTAAATATACCTGAAAAACAAGTAATCAGATATTATAATCTGTAATCCCTTTTCCCCCTTACCTACTGAAAAGAAATACAAACCACAAAGATATTTTGGATGAGAAGAGTGGCTACAATTCTTATAAAGTGTACAGAGTTGTATCACAGCTGCAAGTTACCCATGCAGTAGCATGTGATTCTTATGGGCTATTACCAGCCCAGTTCACGTTTTACTTGTCCATCCCTTCCAATGACAAATGGGGGGGAGGGAGGACACATAATTTATCATCCAAAACCCAACGCCTGTCTTATGAAGCAAAACCACAGAATTTTTAAGGCTAACAGTCAAAAATTTGTGCATTGTAATTTGATTAAATATGCACAATAACTATCTAATTTACATTTTAGTTTACCTTGGCTGCTTTCACTCTGAGTGTCTGCTTTTCTTTTTCTTCCTCTGGAAGGTTCCGACTGTTTCTTCTCTGGAGTCTACAAACAACAAAAAGAACACGATCCAATACCAGCTCTATTTATTTATATTATTGCTATATTATTGTGAAATAAATTTAAATCCTCATTCATAAAACATGAATTCGTAATTCAGCAAGTTAAAGTAGATAATATGATCCTTGGTAAATCAGATAAATACAAGCTAGAGAAGACATTTCAGAAAGTGAGAAATAATTCTTAAATAATTTCCCAAAAGGTCATTCTACATATTAATTGTTAAGCAATTATAGCTTTTCATCCATTCTGGGGTTTATGAACAACCAATTTGGTTTCATTTAGGGCTGAATTGTACCAAGATCTTCATATTATAGTTGTGGGTGTTTTCAAGCTTAATGTTTAGCGAAATAAGCTGATTCCTGATGGTGTTTTCTACGCATTGCTACAGTATAAACACAACGTTCTAGCGTTTCAATAGGAAGCCAATAACATTATGCATTCTAGGAAATGCAGAAGTCATCTCCAAATTAATATAAACTGTAGATTTCTAGAATCTGCTTAGGATTAAAAAAAAAAAAAAAAGAGAGAGAGTGAGCAATAGCTGAGAATTTGACTATTGACTATCTATCCACTTGGAAAGTGTCGTTGTCCCCTCCCCATGACATCTGTATCTCAAGGAAGTCAGACATCAATGATAAGTGAAAAGATACAGATCTGTTAAAAATTTATTCTAGAAATATTACATATAGTTGCCTAGAAACTACCATCAGCATGTACAACAGATAACAAGGATGGGCTGTGATCAGAAGCATCTCTAAATTATATTTGCTCTCCCTTGATCTGAGGATTCAAAACAGTTAGTCTCCCCAGTGTAAGTTAAATTCTACAAGCTGCTTTGGTTCAAGGAAAAGATACTACAGCTGTGTGTGTATCCAGCCTCCAAACAGCCTCATGCCAGTAACTGGAGAAAGCATAGAAGCTGTTACATGAACTTCCTTTTACAAGAAATCAACGGTCCCTAATATTTCGGACTAAATTTGAGATCAGTAATAAGATGCTTCATGTTTTTATGACACCATCATTTTATCATTTCACTGTATTTGTCACTTTGTGTTCCAAGTATTCTTTCTCACCACAACAAATGATAATCAAAATTAAAATTTCAATCCATCATTAAAAGCATTTCAGTATGTTTCAGTGAATATCTTCAAACATAAATTTACTACAAATATCCTAAAATATTTATTTTGGCAAAGAACCACTTTAAGTGACCTGTGATCCGTAGAAAATTATCAGTCTATAGAAGAACAGTCAGGACAAGAAAGGTCTTGCTTATCTATATTATATATTTTTTGGCTCTGTGAATAGCTTCATAAAAACATCTTTGGAAGTTTTACAATTGTAACTGTTTTATTAACAGGCTTAAATGAAGTTCAAATTACACACATTTTTATTTTAAATAAACTCTTCCAACCAAAATCTGCATCTTTTACAGCGCTGTCATACATTAGCAAACTGTACAACAGAGACTCCTGGAAATGAAGTTCTCTCAAGACTGTATGATTCTAAAAGCAGAAAGCATAGCCTAGAAATATTACTATTATAATTTATATTAATATTAATATGAGGAATGGTGGGGAAGGTAAATAAGTAACATTAAGCTATCTTTCCACAAAACTAAATAGAATCTATTTAACAAAGCGTTTACATGTTATTATTTTCCAGCTGTCAATTTTGCAGTTATCATTCTAATGTAGTCAGTTTTACCTACTACATCAAGCAAAAAAAACTGTTTAAAAGCTAGTTAATGACTAAACATTTAAGGTTTCCCCCACCGAAATTAGTTTCCAACTGCAGTGACTGATGTCTTTTATTTAAAACCCAGACATTTAAAGAAGTTTATAGTTTTAAAACTGAAACTCAAATAATTCATAACTGCCTATTTCCTTGAACTCTTCTGATTTCTTTCAGTGCTTAATTTAACCTTCCAAACTAAGAAGTATTAGCACACTAATGAGGTTATTAATGAGGTTACCCAACAAGGTCATGTTCACCTTTTCCAAGTATAAAATTCACATGATGATGTGCAGCATGCATCAATCACTAGAAAATGTTCTCCAAAACCCTTTCTAATGAATGGAATCGTATGAATTACAAGAAATTGAAGACTAAAGGGGCTGAGGCATATCCTCCTGATAAACAAAGACTGAAGCTGCTTTCAGTCACTTCAGAAGGATTTACATATAGCTGAGATTTAGATTAAATCCTACTATTTCATAAGCGAGACAAAAGAGTTTTGAAGTTATGCAGAGTTACATTGCAAAGCTATGTTAAAGTTACCCACAGCTTGGCATATTAGCAGAGCCTCATACATCATGGTCTTGATCCTAGTTTACCCCTCAATTTTAATGTGCTTCCCCTAAATCTTCTCTTCACATTTATAGTTTTAAATCTTGGCTTTTCACATCCTCTTTTATAAAATAAACATTTCTAAGTATCAATTCTCAACTAGTTAATAGCCTTTAAAAAAAAACAACTCAAGTATTTTTAGATATTTTATGTACAGTTAAATACTTTCTACCATTACTGTAGCACTGGTAACAGCATAACTCAGGAAGTTATTTTTGTAGAGGGAAAAAAAAAAAATCATGTGTAGGAAAATCAAAGTTTTAATTTTTTTGGTCTCTCAACACTTAAATCTCCAGTATGCTTAATAGTTACATTTTTTAGTTGTTAATATTTTTCATATGCATAATGAATGAGTTGATAGTTTTCCACAATTGTTTTCTTCTAAATCCTCCCCTCCAAAGCTTTACAACAACAGCAAACACATACAGCAGTGCTATTTTCCTCTGCAACACATTATAAATTCCAATTAGATCAAACCTTTAGTTACTTCTGAAATTACATTTATAATGAGGGTTCTGTATTATTGGGAACCGCAGCAACTAAACAGCTACAAGCAAGCAGAGCAAAACATTTAAATAACTAATCAAACTGGACAAATCAAGCCACAGACAAAGCTGTCCTCCTTTAAATAATTCACTACCTACAGAGACTAGAAAATACTACTTATAAATAAAAGAATGTATTTGTAACCAAAACAAGGAGGAGTACTCTAATGAGGAATGGTGGGGAAGGCCAGCCTACTGGGAAGACTACCAGAAGCACTTGTTCACAACCTGAGGTAGCCAATTTAGGACTCAACTACAAGTAGCTAAAACACACTGAAATTAAGACCTACGTACCCCAACAACAAAGCATTTAATAAAATAAAAATAATGTATACAATTAGAAAGAAACTGGAATACAGGTCTGGATATTAAGAGATCAAACATCCAGCTAACATTTATCACTCACAATGCTGACCTGAATCCAGAATAAAGCCTGATTTCAAGTTATTTTGCAATCAAAGTTTACCTCTGTGAAGTATCTCAATTAAAACTATTATTCAGGTAAGTTGCCCCTCTTCATACATCCATCAGATAGAAAGAAAAAAAAAACCCAACAAAACAAACCTACAGTTCTAATAGTTGTATTTTCTGCAATCCCATGTACAAAGTAAAAAAGAAAAAATTCAGACCAGAAAAGCAAAAAGGTGGGATGGGGGGGGTCCTTTTTTGGATTATGAAGTGGTACTAGGTAAGAAAACAAACAGTGACAACTGCAACTAGTTTCTACAGTATTTTCAAAGATGCAGCCAAAGACTTTATCCGTGCTGATGAAAACCTTATTAAACAAAAGACAGCAAACTGTTTAAGCATTTTCAGCTCCAATAGCTGTATGTATCCCCATAGCATGACTACATAGAAAATGAAGAAGCAGAAGCAGCTAGTTTCATGACCAAAAATCCAAAAGAACTTTTATGAAGTCATGTATCTTCCTCCAAAAGATGGATTCTTTTAGTAATGTATGTTTTTTTCCTATCTAGCTGTGTATTTTGCATTTTACTTTAAAAACTTCTATATAAAATAAGACATCAAATTGGAATATTAGATTATAACTTGTTAACATTAAAATTTTGAGGTAATACTAAATCTGCCCCATACACTTACCTCTGATTCTTTATCACTTAAAGATCCCAAGCTTCCAAAACTGTGATTTGAACTTTCGTTATTTGTTGAGGCCTACCAAGAAAAATAAAATACTAAACATTATATACAGATTTATAAAACAGCTAATCCACTCTTGAGAATTGATTAACTATAGAGCACTTGTGACTTCAAGGGGAGTAAGAAGTGTGACAGGTGGATGTTTTGACAACGCACAGTAAATTCTGTATTTTGATTGCTTTTAAATCAAGTAAACCCCTAGAACATTCAAAAATGTTTCAGTCTTACTTCAGAATAGCAAAACATCCAGTGAAAAACCCTACCAAATGATTCCACAAAATATGCTTAAAAAGCCAATATTGCTGAAAGTGCTGGAGACTACTAAAATTTTCATTTTTCAAAGAAAAAGAAGGTTTCATTTTCTCTAAGACAGATACTAGGCTATTGCAGAGATTTTTTTTTTTTTTAATCCATTCAATGACAGAAAATTACAACCTATTGTCAATATTATTCTATATTCTTAAAACAAACCATTTCCCCCAAAGTAACAAATTTAGGCCAGTAAGGGGAAGGAAAAAAAAAAAAAAAGATAAAAACTGTGAAATAGTCTCCAGTTACAGTATTTATTTAGAAATTTTCTAAATTCAGAGATCTTTTGACCACAGAATGGCAACAAGTACATTTTATTCAAAGAGTCTGTTCCACATTCATGTAACAAAAAATGCCAACATCAGTTGTGCTTCTTTATATTAAAAAAAAACAACAAACAACCGCATCTTATACCATGGGATTATTCTCTTCCATATAGGAAGGTAGAACAAATACTTTGAAGTGGAACAACAACCAGTTCCAAAGCAAACACTCAGCTTGCTTCAAAGCATTAAATTCCAGCACTGCATCAGTTTGCAGGACAATACTGATCTGTGACATCTTCTGAATAACTAGCTCATCTCTGAATTAAAATTTCTGAAGAAATGTTAACTAACGGCACAAAATTTCCACGTGTGTGTCCCCCCAGCAGCCTCCAGTGTAGAAATGCTTATATGTAGTCCTTCCTTGTGATGTCTCAGTATTGGGTCCTTGGAGTCAGGTAAGACAATAATCTCAGCAACCTATATTCATACTTCCACCCTTGCTTACTGAAAAGGCTTGAAGATGATGGGCTTTCCCCCCCAGCAATTCCAAAACTCTTTAGCGAAACAGTAGATAAGGGTAGGCTTTCAAAATAGTAGTCCCAATAAATAAAAGTCCATCTCAATTTAATTAGTAGAAGAATAATGACCTAGAACGCTTCCAAAAATAACCAGTAAGTGCAGCTGCAACCTCTGTATTGTCTTGCTAGGTTAGGAAAATGAGAATTTGGTATGTGTGGATTTGGGTACGTATGTGAGGAGGAAGTATTCTCATTTTTGCATTCAAAGTGAAAGCAGACCAATGGAGGTCATATTCATACATTACATTTTCCCAGTTACCTCTGCACATCAGATCGAAAAGGTTTTATCAGTTTTTTAAAGAAAAATCAGATAAGCCTCTGTCAATATCCCCTACCAAGACTAAAGACTATATTTAAAAAAAAAAAAAA
>VXBL01006261.1:4623699-4645078 GCA_013400195.1 Aramus guarauna
AAAAAAAGGCAAGCATATTCCAAACACAGCCCAGATCAGCTACTACACTTCAATGTTATCTGCTTGGATACACTGAATGGTCAGAAATAAAAGAAATACAAACAAAACTGATATAATTGCCATTTTACTGACGGTGGGATAAACCACAGGACTAGATATTGGCATTCTTCTCTACCTCCCTGCCTCCCAAAACCAAACAAAAAGTAAGCAGGAGAAAGAAGAGGTATTGCACTGTATACTGAAGATCACTGGTGGAATATTTCTGGTCAAAGGTAAGAAAAACAGCGTTTTAAGTTAGGATCTGCATCAATCAGAAAACAGTGGTAGTAGTATCTTCTGCAAACAATTATCAAAGCATTTGTTAGTACTAAAAAACCCCACTTTATCCAGATATCCATTTGAGAACCAACTGGATGAGATACAATTATCTGTTCAAACAGATCTTGGAATGTGTAAGGAACATGAAATTTATGTTTTACATGAAGGGTAAAAAAGGAAATTTCCTGGTTTACATTTCATTTCTTTCTCGCTACTTTGGATGAACAAACTGAGAACCGGAAAGTGGAATGTAATTTGGCTAAAAGTGAAATCAGCTGAACAACAGACAAAAAAGACTTGAATGGATTTATGGAAATGGTAAGCAGCAACTCAAAGGGGATCAAAGTTCAAAGAAAAGGAACCCCAAGAAACTTGATAGTTACTTTTAGAGAAAATGTATTACACACAGTAATACAGTAGACAGATTCTGAGGAGGAAAGACTGGCAATAACACAAGGGACCAACATAGCTGTATCGAAAACTAATAGAAGTGTTTACAAAAGTTAAATAGAACGAAGTTAGAAGAAGATATAGATCTAGTAATGAAAAAGGACAAATAGTTATTTGAATTATGAGCAATTACCTGAGCAATTATAATGAACTAATAAATTAAGGGAGTAAGTAGTACTAGAGAACCCAAGGAAGAAAGATACAAAGATGGGTCAGAATTACTGGGTTTGTCTCTAATTTTAATCATAAGATATGGCAAGTATACATTTTTGCACTCATAATTAGAAGGCAATTAAATAAAAAGAGAAAACAACACTGCATCAACCCCACTGTGTCAATTCAACCTGATTCCTTCCCCTGACCATTTAACTCACTTCTTGGTTAAGATGGTAGTAACAGCGGTGATATGTCACCCTTTTTTACAGCTTTGTGACAGTCACCTTCATGTCATTCTCAAAAACAAATTAAGATATGCAAGATCTCTATGCACTGATTTCAGTTCTTTATAGTTTGTTACTAGTCATCAATACATCACATGTCTCCAGAAATTTCACCAACGTCTACTATCAGGTAGTATTTTGTTCTATAATCTAGACTGGTAATTGAAATGTGGAATAGAAAGTGAAAAATACTAACAAAGTTTGTGTAAACTTCTTAAAATATGAGGACACTGCAAACACTTTGGAAACAGAACTGAAAAGTGCTTTGGTCACAGGGGAAATGTGCCTAAAAATTAGTATGATATCTTTTTAACATTGGTTTATTAAGCACTATACCTGGTGTAGAACATTCAAACGTACAAATACAAAATGGAGTATTTCTGTCTAGGCAATAGTATTGCAGAAATGAGTCTTGGAAGCTGAAGCTAGTAACTTGAACAGAATTTATAATAAAGGCAAATTTATTTTGCAGATGTATCAGCTGAAGGGTAATATATGACATATGGAAGGTAATTAAGCCCTGCTATTCAATGTTCATAAGGTTTTTCCTCAAGTGTTGCATCCTGGTTTAGATACTAAGACAGACTGCAGAATGTCTACAATGAAAGTAGGTAAAATTGATATAAATGTCTGGAAAAGCTGAAAGAATTTGGCTTTGTTAATCTAGACATATTAGTCTTCAAACAAGTTTAATCTTAAAAACAGAGGGCACACCAGACTCCCTGTGTCTATTTCAAGCCGAACTGTAAGTAGTTGGCCATCTGCAGAAGGGACAGCTCCACTTAAATACTGGGAAAAACTTCCATCTCTGATCACATGTGCACTACAGCAAAACCACAAAAGAGCCTGTATAAGCCCGTTCTTTGGTGTTTTTAAGAACAATTCCATGTCCATGTCATAGATAGGTTCAGGATAAACAATCCTATCTCAAAGCAAAATAACATGCTAATAAGGATTTTCCTGAGAGTCTCTTCCAACTCAATACTTTTGCAAGTAAATCACATGGGCAATATACAAGTGAGACAGCGTGAGATAAATTAGTATTTCAAAGATGGTAGATCTGTATGACTGCTCTTAGAACTTACTTTAGCTCCAACACTGCAACTTCCAGTACTCCCAGTGCTGCCACTTACTACTCCTGTAAATCTTGCCTCCAACAATTCTTGTCTTCTTGGGTCCAGGCTATGAAGCTCATCCATTGCTCCTAAAAAAGAATAAATAAATTCATTATATTCCCTAATACTTGCAGTGGAATATTTTACAAACAAGCCAAACTTACCACTGGCCTATGCAAAGTAAGGATTTATACCCCCGACAATGATTTACTATCTGTTATCTAGTAACAAATGCAGTGAATTCCAGAAATTTTGAGGAAAAGTTCTGTGTTTCAGAATAGCCTTGTCAATTCTGGTGAAAACTAGAACCCGTTAGAGGCATGCAAGAGACATGGAGACTGCAGTGTGCGATACACCAACCAGGCAATTATTTATAGATTAAAAACTAGCTGACAGGAGCAAAACACTTTCCAGCATAAAACCTCCCAATTCTGTGATCCCCCATTTTCCATATTATTTAAATTGTTTAGGCTATCAACATATCAATGTCCAAGACAAACAAGTAAGAATCGTAGAAAATAAAGGAAAATCAGAAGGTAGACCACAGCCCCCAACACGTGCAAGGAAATGCAGGGTTCCATGGAGATTGGAAGGGCAGAGAAGCAAGGAGTGGGATCAGCAAGAGTAACAGAGACCCTTGCACGGGTGATGCCTCCGACAGAGCCCTGCTAAGCAGGGTAAAGCAGTGCTGCTGGCATCGGCAGGGAAAATAAGGTGGAAGGAAATGGAGGAACAAAAGGAGTTTCTGATGAGCTCAGCCTACATGAGTAGGCTGCAACAGTATGTGCAGCTTTCTAATTTGTATTTAAATCACTTACGGCTGTTTAATGAGTCTGAAAGATGATCTAGACAAATAGTCTTCCGTATTTACACAAACTGCGTTCTTTGTTTTTATCTTTTCAACTACTTGAACATTCAGTTTATCTTCACTTATTTAAAATAAAGCAACTGAAATGTTTCTAAGTTATTTAATGCCAAAGTCTTTATGCGCTATTTTAATAGCATACCCCTCAAGTACCATATAAAATGATATAGCCTCAATTTTTTCAACTAAGACACAACAAGATTGTGCTTTTCAGTCCCACAGGACAACACAGGAGTCGAGAAAGGACTGCAAGTAATAACTATGTATAGTCAAATGGTGCTATGAAAAAAAGCTTTTGGAATTCCCTTTTCATGAAAACTACAGTTTGCAAAGATAAGTGCTCCTATGAACTTCTACCCATCAGCTGAGCATCCTGACAACCAAGGCATCAGCATAGCTTTCTTCACCATTAATAAGCCACAAGTCATTTTCTCATATGACTCTTGGCTATCCCTCAAATCTTTAAAACTCAACAACCATACAGACCTTTTTGTACCACACATTTTGGCCACTCCTGGCCATGCAGCTAAACATCCTGGTAGGGAAAGCACTGGCTCTGCTATTTGGGTAATTCAAGTTGCCCTTGTTCCTGAGGGAAGGCAGATGACAGCAAGTGTGGTGTCAGTGCTCCTTTACCACAGAGCCCGGTACCCAGACCTCCTCTGATGGAAGAAAACCACACCAAGAGAAAAAACAGTCAGGAAGGAGACGTTTGGCAAATGTGCTGTTGGCAGAGCCTTCTTTTGAAAAATCTGCAAGTGGCAGGTTGAGGATACCGCATTTTGTTTCTGGAGGTGGGGTAGTTTACCCAAACACAGCCGCATATGGAGCTGGAGGTCTCTTTTCCAGCAATGCAGGGGAATTACCCAGTTTGAAACCACAGATTATCAGCAGTTGTAACACCACTTCTGAACTTGCCTAGTAAGAATTCCTCCAATTTCTACATATTTTAGAGTGTAAGCTCTCCGGGGTAAAGACTGTTTTACTAAGTGTATGCACAGTACAAAACAATCAGGAATCTACTTTAAACTCGTTTCCTAAAATGTGCTTGTGTACTGCTTCCAAGAATTTCAGAAACAAATTGTACACTTCTCATACGCACAAAAAATATTTCTTACATTTAAACATTGTGCAATAAGCTTTTTTTTTTTTTTTTTTAAAGGCAGATGTATACAGCTTACCTTTCAAGTACATATGTAATCTATACCTTAATGGCAAAGTATTGCTCTGAAAAAGCATAAGAAAATAATCACAACAGATTTGTCAGGTAAGTTTAAATAAGTATCGTTCTGCTTCCTAACAGGAGAAGTGTTTAAGTTTGTGCCACACTGAAATAACCAACTTTAGTTTACCAAAGTAATCCATTTAATGAAGCAGGACTAGAATTATTTTGATTCACTAGCCTACTTGATAGTCACTGCCCTCAAAAGTTCAGAGCTTACTTGAAATTACTGACATATTTCTAGCAATTACAAACCCTGCATCTATTACAGAAACAGATACTAGCATACCCTATATTGTTTATTTTATGAAATATGGGAAAGTGATAATCACTGTGGATAGCTAAGGCTCATTTGAAGTGCTGCAGGGTAAAATTGCTACTGCAGGTCTCATGTACTGTATCTAGATACTAATGCACTAAATAGATCAGCACCCCTGGGTTACCTTTCCAGTCAGAAATGGTAATGTAGCAGGTAGACGGGTAGTCAGTCCACAGCACAGATGAAATACAGTAATTCATTTTTTCTGCTCAGATTTTAGAGCCTACACACATTAATGAACGTACTGTGTTCTCTTCATTACTTCTGCTGGAGTGTTGTTTTTTTTTGTTATGTTGGGGGGGGGGCTGGTTTGTATTTTTGTTATTGTTGTTAAATATGCAGAACCAAAAAGCAACACACACTCCACCACCCTTGTGATCTGAAGGACAAGACAGAAAAGCTGGATTCAAACCTTCTTTCAACACAGAGCAAATCTTTGGAAGATCTATTAAACTGCCTAACCGCCTTCTTCATTCATGCTCTGATTTAAAATACACCATTTACTCCCAGATGCACAGCTGGTTTTTTGCAAGAACATGCAGTTCTGTACAATCTTTCAGTTCTCAGCACAAGCTACCTACTTTTAAAGGTACCATAAGCTTTAAGGAACTTCATGTAAGGGTCAAAAAAATGTATTTTTTTTTAAACACCAGACTTTATAAATGCTCCTGCTCACAGAATACCTTGCTGCCCACAAGACTGATATAACTTACAGTTTTGAAAATAAACCTAGACTTCTCACTTGAACTAACTTCATGCCTACAGCTGAAAGCCAACTAACTCACTCAAAGAACATGCAATCATGTTACACAAGTACTTACAGCGCATTTACAATGATGCTAAATGAAAGACTGTCGCTGCTACCACCCACTGCCATTCAAACTTCTACTATCTTCCAGAGAGAACACCTGGAAGATTACCCAAAAGTCACAGAAGAGCCCTAAAAAAACTACTTTTCTTTATTTCTTGTAACCACTACAGATTTTGGAGTGCTGCTTCTAGTAGTTTTGTTTTTTGTTTTTTTTTTTTAAAAAAAAGCTACCCACACTACCTAGCTGTTGTATTTTTTGGGAGCAGTGGTATCTTCCATATGAATTCATCTGTCAGAACCATATGCAGTCTCTCCTCTAAAAACTAATATAAAATATACAGATTTTTTTGTCCTGAAAAGGACACTTTTTTGCAAGAACTCTTTTGAAAAGAACTCCAAACTCCTCTGAGAATTTGTTAAGCAATGTGTTATGTCAAAAGTCAAAGTTATAAATTCAGAGAAACAATTTATAAGCTTTTTCATAGCATTCAGTATAACCAATTATATTGTATTCTACCTTAACAAAGATGTAAGGAATCAGAGGATTCTCCATGGTAGTTTAAATTATTCAGAACTGGTGACTAGAAAATAATAAAGTGCAACTACACCTGTAGCCCAAGGCCCCATGCTTCCAAATATACAAATACTTGCAAAAGATCCAGTTATTGAACCAAATACTTGCTCATACCTCAGCAAAATCGACATTTTAGGAGAAAAAGTTTAGCACAGAGTTGCAACTGCAAGTCTTCAGCTCCTAAAACTGGATCTTTTGGGATATACATGTACTACAATCTCTATCTTGAACACTGCTAGACTGTAGTGCAGTGTTGCAGACCCAAACACAAAGGCTTGACAGATCAAACATGTTTTTCTTTTCCACTAAATATGGAATCAAGCTCCAAGACTCAATCTTTATCTTCGACTCTCTTATTACCCTGAATGGAGTCTTGTTATCTTGCAATCAATTACAGCTTCGAGATGAAGAAAGATCAACAGCTTCACACATTGTCAGCTTTCTACAAAGAAGATAAAGTTCATTATGCAGAAGCCAGATTCTTCTTAGAACAGCCCTCCAGATTAGATTGAGGCCCCTTCTCCTGAATTCAAGACCAGCACAAACCACCTTTCACTTAAGTGAAAGGCATACTGGTTTGGTCTGGTTTCTTTAACAGACATATGCATATAGCTTTTAATGCCAAAGCAAAATACATCAATACGGAGACCTATCTATTGAAGAGAAGACGACAGTTCAACAATAGTCCAAATTTAAATCAAATTTCCTGATGGGCTCCTTAGTAGGCACTCAGATTTTATGGTAACACACGTGGTATTAGAATTACAGCCAACGTATTTTTAGGAACACTTCACATTAACACTGAGAATATTACCACCGCATAGTCTCTTCACTGACAGTAGCATCCTTTAGATCAGTAAATCTAACTAGTATCCAGCTAAAAGGGTGAGGGGGGGGAAAGAAGAAGAAGAAGAAAAAAAAAAAAGAGGTACACATTTTAAAGAGCAAGTAAAACAGCCTGGAAAGCAGTTCCCCCCTCTTTAAAAAAATAAAATAAAATAAAATAAAAATTCCTTTAAAGGTATCAAACAATTTTGAAGACTTTAAGCACGGTAACCATTCCAAGTATAGAAACCACTGTTTAACAGCATTGCAATGCAATCCCTAAAGTCCTTAAGTAACTGTTTATTCCAATTTGGAATATCCTAAATATAAATTTATCCCATTATGTTGATGCTCTAATAATTTAAATTCATAACAATTGAGTATGACAGCTATTGTCATTCTAGAATACAGGTGTACCAGCAGATAAAATGAAAGCTTTAAAATATCAAATGCAAAACAGAGTACAGAAAATTACTAAAAATACAGATTTTAAAATCCTTAAGCAGTCTCCCCCCCACTCCCAAAAAAAGCCCACACAACAACTTTTATTTTTTTCTTTCACCAACATGAAGATACATCTTGTCTCTGCATCCACGTATTTCCTTTTAAATTAGCTACTCTCTTCTCTCATTTGGAAAAACAAACAAACACCAAAACAAAAAAACCCAACCCAACCAAACCATGCACTCAACTTCATTTCTCTCTTCTCTTTCTCAAACTCTGTACTTTCCTTCTTGTAGAATGAACCAGAAAGGACTTTTTCATTCTCCAGGAAAACAAGGTAATGAAGCTAACATTTCTGCCTTCAAGAAGACAAAGTATTTGGTAACAAACTATTCTATAGCTAGGTAAATGCTAACAAGTCATCATCATGTTGATCAAGGTCTCTTCCTATTAATAGTAAAACTTTATTTATTGCAGTTTATACTTTATATATGCTTCAGTACTTTATAAAGCCAATGGGGAATAAAGCAACTCAGAACAAGTTGTCAGTGAAGGAATATACAGAGCTCTAAATTACAAGTCTAATCAAGTGAAAAAGCACAGCAAACCAAAACACAGTAAGACATCAAACCGTATAGAGAGAATGCAAATTTCTTGATTTTTAAATGGGAAAAAATGACACCTGTTCCATTTAAAACAGAACATTTGGACTGTGAGACTGAGAAATGAATTAAAAAAAAAACCCAAACTAAATACCACAAAGTTGACCTGTGTTGCTAAACCATGTCTTGAATAGTCTTTCTTCCACAACATGTTTTGAGGAATCACATAAAACAGAATTGGAAACAGCCTTGAAAACTACTAATGTGCTAAGAAAACAAGTTGAGATGCTAGTATGATGGCATAAAGCCAAGCAGCAGTTATTTGAGAAGAGTTCAATTCCAAGATAACAGCAAAAACACAGCCTGCCCTTAGCAGAAGGCTTTGAACTGCACCACCATCCAAACGTGAATCACAATCCCGAGGCCACAGTCATTCAGTACTGCAGCCTCAGAAGTCAAGAAGGTCCCACTCAACCTAAATCAGCAGTCAACAGGGCAGACAGCAAGATACAATCTCTGACATTTAAAGTAAAACAAACAAATCCCAAAGCTATATTTACCTCCTAACAATAGCTACATAACCAAAGCCTAGAGGACACAATTTACCAAGGTCCCAGGGTTCCACCTCTTCCAAAACACTCTATAGAATAACAACAAACAGCTACAGATTACCCATGACAAAATTTAACCTGGGAAACTTAGAAATGCTTAAAATCACTAGCTTTCCAATGAAGAGGACTAACTTCTTTTACAAAGGACTGTGCAGCTACTGTAACATCCAAACAACACGTAACATGAAAAATTTCAGGACACTACATTCAAGTTGAAAACCTTCACTGTAGCTGAAGTCAAACAGCAGTAGTAGATGCAATAGAAAAGGGGAAAAATACATCCTGATGTTCAAGTGAAACTAGTTGTTTGAAAAGATCTCAACTGATAAGAAGTTCTTAATGAGGCACAGACCAGGGTCAGGGAAGAACAGAATCCATTTAATCAAGAATCATTTTAAATGCACAGTGAAAATGCAACATTTCTCAGCATCTGAGCTGGTAACATTGAAGCACACAACACAGAAAAAGAAGTATAAAAATAGTATTTCTGACTGAAATTATCTTCTCTATTTAGGCACTTCTGTTTCCTAACAAACATGTCCCCTACCACTGCCAAGGTGCCTAGGTGAACTTAAAATGCTTTTCTTAATAATCTAAAGAGAGTTTTTATTCCACAAATTGATGGTCTTAAAAGAAGAAAGACTGTGTCCAAAAGAATGGGCAGAGGGATGCAGGCAAGCAAAAGGTGACTGCTACTTACAGGAGGCTGGGAGGTGAAAGAAAGGAGGGAAAAAGCTGGATAATTAGTCTTTAGTCTACATAAAACCTGTGGGAAGGAAGTAATATAACTGGCAAATTTTGGCCTAAAAAAGCACAACTATGGTAAATCTAAAAAATTAGAAGAAAAAAATTCTTCCCTATAAACATCAGAAGACAGAGGGTTTTGACAAATATTGTAAAACGGTGTCTGCTGATTACAGCTGTATGATTGTTGGATGCAAACTTGTTAAAATACAAAGTAGAAAAAATAAAGTTTTTTTGATGGGGAGCTAAAAACCACCAAACACAACAACTTCTGACTGTTTTCCCATGAACTAAAGAGTTGACAAGGAAATGCATTTTCGATAGGTTGTTGGGTTTCCTGAACTCTACCATTCAACATTAATTCTGGTGCTGAAAGAACAGCAAAATATTCCTTGTGTCCCTTCTCTCCCCAAGATACAGTCTATTTATTTTTGGAAGTCTTTTTTGGTGTTGGGTTGGTTTTTGTTTTTTTTTTAATGACCATAGCTCACTTTTTTGAAATGCTGTTTGAACATTGTTTATTTCACTTTTCCCAACAGTTCAACAGTCCAGAAATTTGATCTAAAAGAAAACTTTGGCTGCTGGATAGATAAGTAATTTTCTGCGAATCATTCTACAACAGAAATAAATTCTTTAATGCTTAAAAAATTTTAATGATCTTTATACTTCATCTCTGTGCTGCCAGTTTTTGGATTTCAACTGTCTGGCCAACAACCTGGAAAAGAAAAGTGAATTACAGAGAAATACATTCCTGAGGGAACTTCTGCTAATGCCTTGAAGAAAGACTTATGAATAAATGACTTGGGCCAACTCCACATCATCTAGGAGACATTTGTGGGTAACAATTTAAGAATGTTTAATTCTCTCCACCTTTCAGCTAGGCGCCCTATTCTAAGGAACCCTCAGCCATTACGTGTCTCATCAGATGGCTGTAGGCAGCAGAGGCACAGATGAATTTACAAGTTGCCTACCAATGCCTTTATTTGGCCACAAACTAACAACATACTCATGCATGTGGGTATATGCCACAAGGATGGGAACTCAGAATGGCTCATTCTGAACTCAGGGAGTGATTCACACAACGGAGAGGACAATAGCTCCCCAAGGGTCTATTCTATTGTAATTAGGGCTGAACCAGGCACACAACTATGTCCAAGGCAAGCCAGTGATGCCTCGTTTCTGACAAGTTCCTCTACCAATCCTACCCCTTGGAAATACAACTGAATTGCCCAAAAGACACACATGGCTCAAGAACAACGCACAGGCCTTCTGAAGGAACAAAGAGCTCTTATTTCTGAGTGACAGCATTTTCCCTACATATTGCATATAAGTAATTGCACTTTCCTTCAACACCACAGACAACAAACCTATTGCACAGGTGTAAACACAACCTGTTTGAGGTGCAGCACAGTACCTATGAAAGATAAGCACTAATGTAGGCAATAGAAAGACTTGAAAAGCAAGAAAAAACCCAACTGACTAAGCACCTTTAAAAATTACATCCCAAACCAGAAAAATGAGAACTTGCATGTCTATGACAGCTTTTAAGACTGAAGTCTGTCTAACAATTAATAGTGTGGATGGGTCTGAAAGCTACTGAAGCTTTTTTGCAATATTCACTGAAACAATGGCATGCTGTGTCTCATTCCAATCCTGTTCATTATTCAGAAAACGAATCAACATTTAGTTTTATTTGGCATGTGAATCCCTAGAACAGGTTGGGTTTTAGCCAGATTTTTCTTTATGCTAGCTTTCCTGAAGGAATCCTTGACAGATCAAATATTTTTCATCTTGCCCCAGAAATTATTAGGCCATTATTTTTGCAGTGTTTTTTTCCATATTAATGACATGAGTTAGCAAGCATAGGTTAATTAATAAAAAGAATCATAGAATAGTTTGGGTTGGAAGGGACCTTAAAGAGTATCTAGTTCCAATCCCCCTGCCATGGGCAGGGACACCCTCCACTACACCAGGTTGACCAAAGCCCCATCCAACCTGGCCTTGAACACTTCCAGGGAAGGGGGCAGCCACAGCTTCTCTGGGCAACCTGTTCCAGAGCCTCACCACCCTTACAGCAAAGAATTTCTTCTAATATCTAATCTAAATCTACCCTCCTTCAGCTTAAAGCCATTGTCCTTTGCCCTATCAATACATGCCCTTGTAAACAGTCACTCTCCAGCTTTCCTGTAGGCCCCTTTAGGTACTGGAAGGCTGCTCTAAGGTCTCCCTGGAGCCTTCTCTTCTCCAGGCAGAACAACCCCAACTCTCTCAGCCTGTCTTCACAGGAGAGGTGCTCCAGCCCTCTGATCATCTTCATGGCCCTCCTCTGGACTTGTTCCAACAGGCCCATGTCCTTGTATGTTGGGGGCCCCACAGCTGGATGCAGAAGATAAGATGTATCATAGAACATTCAACATGGCATCTACCTATTCATTTCCCGAACTTCTAACATAACTCCATGTGCACCATGTACAGGAAGCGTTAGCATAGCAAATACTGCTATGAGCAACAGAACCACGACAAGGTCCTTCCTGAGTCTGTTGAATAATGTTTCACGTGATGAATGCAAGGAAAAAGGACAACTGAAAGAACATGCAGTACATTACTAGCATCTTGAAAGCTGTTTATCTTGGAATTGCCACCCCTCAAACAGCAGTGAGGAGGCTACATTCTGAAGACTGGTATCACTGTATTTTCTCCTCTCCTCCACACACCTTAACTAGACAAAAAACGAATGCAACAGATCAGTTCATGGGCACAGTAACGGAAACACCTACTGTACCCAACAGCAGAACAATCCACTTGGAAGAATTCCCCGCATCCAAAATAGCTCTCTGTGTCCAGTAATCCCTTCTAGGCTCTTAAAACCAATATTGAGTTAGATAAGATCAGAGTTTACTTCCTACGTCAAAATCCCAAACTGCAAGATCTCTTCCCATCATGAGAGCCCTCCTATATCAATCAAACAGAAAAGCCACTACAAAAAGTACTCCACAGAAAAGTATCATCAGTGAATAATATCCCTTCTGGAAATGTCCTACTTAAAAAGACTTATTTTGAACTAATACAACTACGACTTTAAATAATAAAATCTTCACTAAAAACAGCTTTCCTGAGTTGTTGGCCACAATACCTTATGCAAAATGAGCCCGAAAAAGAAGTCAATACTCTGAACATACACAAACTAGGTGGGTGATATCCTGAAAATGTTCATTACAAGGAATGGTATCCATTCCTTTGAAACTTGTCGCTGTGCAATCCCAAGTGTCGTATTTTCTTGCTTTTTAAAAAAAGCTGGATTACTCACTTGCAATTGTTCTCCAGATTATTCTGAACTGCCAAGAGCAATCAAAGAGCAGGTTCTGATTTGGCAGAAGGATTCTGGTGGCTTTTCAACACCACCAACTTCTACCATGTAACAGTGAACCGGCAGAGCCAGGGTGTTTCAAAGAAACAAGTAGGTTTGTTAACATAGTCTTCACTAACCATTTTGCAGTCTTCACAATGAAAGACAGTGATACCTGGGAGCAGGTTTATTGACTAGTTGATTCTTACTGTCTAAAGTACTGCTCTAAGCATCTAATCCATTTAGAACAACTGTATAGATACTGAAAAACAAATGCATCTTCAGTAAAACTCTTTTTTAATGACAGCATCTGATTTGAACATCTGCTACAGTGACGGAATAATCAGAGATACAAAGCACTCATTTAAAGTGCTTTTAATAAAGTTCTTTTCAAGACAACTATCAGTTTTGGCAGCAACTGAGTAGCCAACTAATACATCCTCCTGATGTTTCTTGTCATCTTTGACCACTATAGTCTATGCCTGCATAAATGTGATACTAACCTGTCTAAAGTCTCCCATAGAGCCTTAAACAATCACATCTAGGTTCCATGCAGCTTTCTCCTGAAAAGGGAAGATTCATTACACAGTTGTCAGGTCAAAACCAGTAACTTTTCTTTCTTCAAGTTAAGAATAAGGTTTTAGTTAAAGAAAAACTACACTAAAATCCATTGCTTTATGATTGTATGCTACCAAGTTAGAAGAAAGAATAGAAGAAAACATGATGGCACTCCTTTGGATTTCTTTAGTCTACTGGAGATCCCTGGTCAATCAAAAGTAAAAAAAGCCCTTGTTAGTGTCCCATAGGGCAGTATCAGTGTTTCTGGATTGCACTGTACTACTACTATGATTGATAAACAAATATACAATACACAGACAAGAAGTTTATGCTTACAATCCCCCTATAAGGTAAGAAAAGCCTATTTACATTTTACAGAAAGCACCTCAAGTCTTGGCTAAAGTTACACAAGACATCTGTGGCAGGAACACTAAAAGACTGTCTTCCTGGGTAGCAAACATCTGCCTTGAACGTAACATTATGTCAAGAGAGATAAAAACTAATACAGCCTGGGCTGCACACATGCAGGTGACGTGCTGGCTGCCTATCTCTACCAGCTCACTTTTCATCTCTATGTAGAAGAATCTGCAGCAATTACTGTTGCTTCCAGACAGCTCTGTAAAAGGTATCCAAACAGAAAGAGAGAAACAGAATTTGCCCATTTCAGCTTCATTTGCTGCAAAACCAGATGCTCCCTGTCCCCCTGGGGAAGAGGCAGTGAGCAGGGAGAAGCACACTGCAAGCTCATGGGTCACTTGTTGGCAATGCAGACTAACAGGTCACAAGACAACACCAGTTTTGTGGTACTCTCACAAGTGCATCACACTCGAAACAAAAGCTCACTACTTATCCATCTCTCTCTCCATTTCCATGCTGAAAAGCACTAAAAGCCTGGAGCAGTCATGAAGACAAACCATCTACCTAGAAAACTACCAGAAACTACACCAAGTTTCAATTGCTGCATTCAGTTATAAGGAAACAAACCAGGAGCTCTAAATGCTCAAGTCCATGAAATGGCTGTTCTGCAAGAATTTAAAATGGCACGGGCCTTTTGCACGTATCAAAAATAAACAGCAGTTTCTGCTATCCAAGGAAGGAGTGCAAAGGAAGTTGAAAGCAGAGGTCACCTATCAAGCAGGAAGAGAGCAAGCAATGTCCCTTCCCACAGGGTTTTTGGTTCGCACTCTCACTCCTCAGAAAAAGTAAACCAGGAACAAATACAAATTGTGCACCTTTTCCCCAAATAAATTTCTCTGAAGTTACGTATAGGGTAGAAAGGCAGTCCATTCCCCTCCCCCCAATTTCACAGAATAAATTATCTTATTTTTCTGAGTTATAATACGAGTCATTTGGTATTTGAAAGCTGTATTTGTGTCAACAGGAGTGCGTTTCAGTTGTTAATTCCCTGAACTTCCTAATCTCCTTACTTCTGTAGCTCCTACTGCCATTTCTGCCCTCATGATCTTCAAAATCTCCCCAGCGCAGACAGCCCACTGACCCTCGAGGCTGAGGCAAGAGCTCTGCTCCCTGGAGCACACAGGGTATCAACTGCTGATCTCTCACAACTCTTAACCTATATTGTTCTCACCGTTACATGCTACAAACAAGAAATTAAAAATCCTAAGTCCTTCCAAATATATTAATCTATTTCACTCATAACATCGTGATCAACTACAACTTCAACCCCCATATACTTATATAAGAGGCCACAGTCTAACATCAAACACACAAAAAAGCTTCTTACACCTCTAAGATTAAACTGGGACAGTAAATTCACCTCTAACTGTAACCACAAGACTCATGAACTATTTTGGCTTTTGAACCACACCATTTTAAGAAAAAAAGCTATTAACCTCAAATGACACCGTCAGTTTCCTCCTTTCAAAATACCCGTATGGTGCACACAGCATAGAAAATACTAAAAACTGAAACAAAATCCCCTTGCATTAGGAGATTTAGACTGCAGACTCCCAAGCTTTGTGAGAAACCATCACACCACCAGGCAGCTCGTGCAATGGGGAACCTGTCCCTGTGCTGAGCAGAGCCATGCTACTGGCGAAGAGATGGCTCGCTACGTTTCTCTTGCAGGCACCCTGTGTAGAGGCTAGGTGGTGCTCGAAGAATCAGGCGACTAGATACGGTTCCCTAGGTTTTTGTGGGGTTTTTTTTTCTGTGGGTTTTTTGTGTTGGTGGTTTGTTTGGGTTTTTTTAATTTACAACTCAACCAGCAGCCTCTGAACTGACAAGACAATCCAAGCTTTGCTGAATAGGCGAAGAAACTAATTTCCTCAAAGTCCTTTGTAGGGAGGAGCCTCTCGGAATATGGCTCTAAATAGATAAATTACACACACACAAAGCTGATATGTTAATGACTACACCTACATTTTCCTAGGACCTTGCAGCATTGCTCCCATTCTACAGATAAGGAAAAAAAATGAGACGTGTTTGAAGTGACATATGAATCAGTGAAAAATCAAGTTTAAGGCTAAGGGGAAAAAATATTTTAAACTTTGTACTCATCCTTCTTCCAGCACAGCTACAAAGCCTGTTGATACCAAGAGCATACATTAAATTCAGTTGCAACTTTGTGTACTGAACATTTTTAAAAATTCAGCACCCACCCAGTTCACAAAGAAACATTCTATGTAATCATCTGTCAAAAATGCAGTTTTAGTGTTGCTCAGCATTATCATTAAAGAAATCTGCTTTACAGCCGTTTCTCCTATCTAGCGCTCATTGCCTAATTTTAAACCAGCTTTCTTTTCTGCTATAATATCACTTTCATTCATGTTTTAGAAGAAAGGAGTCCCTTTCTGAGAACTGGCCATCTTGCAAACTGAGCAAAGAACACACTTCATGAAACAAAGTCTGTTATCACATAAATAAAATTTCATAATATAAATGCAGTTAAAGCCCTGAGGGCAACCAAAAATTAGGAAAGGGCGGAGTTATAAGTCTCTGATATTGGAAAAAAAAAAAATCAGGTATATATTCAAAACATATTTCAAGACACCAGTAAAAATACTTAGGTGCAGTTAACATCATCCACCATGCAGAAGCACCTAACACTCAGCTGCAGAGTACTTGTAAGCCCCACAAAACTAACCACATTTCTTCTTAGTTAAAGGATAAGGACACTACGCTAGTTTCTGCGGACCACTGCAGTCATAATTTAAGTAAAACCAAATGTGATCCAAGTTCACTTGCCCAACTGACAGGAGATAAAGCAGGACTCCTCCTTAAAATAGCTGACACCAGAGGCAGGGGAGGACCATGAAATTCCATGGACGGCTGAAGCGGGTTTCCTGGAGCCTACTTCCCACAGCCACTCTGACAGAGCCAGAACCGCCAGTGCTACCAGAAGGTAGCAGCACACCTTACCCACGGCTGGCGAACTGGGATGTGTTTCACCTGGCGTACGTTTGAAACCACTGCTTCCATACTCCTGACTTTGGAGGTAACTAAACACCAAGCTAAGCATGCAGGAGACTTTTTTAACAACTGAATAAATCTATCAACAAATCTATAATGGACCTAGAGGATCCAGAACCAAGCCAGGCTTACCTCCATCAGTTAGAAAAGGCAGGCAGTCCAAATGAGACCAGTGCCTGACCAGTAAGGTCAGACAAGGTTAAAACCCTGACGAGTCTACCGACATGTTGGGGTACCTGCTGCACACACCACATTCCTTCCCCTGCTGGACCCAGGCCTGCTGTTTTAGTGGGTTATCTATCTCAGCAACAAAAAGACAACTGAAATTTAAGAACTAGTAAAAGCAACTGAATAAAAACACACCAGGAAAGATAACATTTCACCAACAGTGGTTCCCAGGGAGTTTAAAAAAAAAAAAAGGGCAAGTTGGAGGCCACCCACCTCACCCTGCCCATGCCCAGCGGGAGCTGCTGCCGGCACGGCCAATGCATGGTACGTGCCCCTGAGGCAGCAGCCGTGGCTGTTGCAGGTACTGCATTGCCACAGTTAATATGCACGCATGAAAAAATTCTACACACAGAAAAACTTCTACATATGAAGCGGCACACATAAACACAAATGACTGAGTACACCATGCATATATATGTAACTGCTAGAAAAAAACTGAAACATTTACATCCCTACCAACCAACATTCCTCTCCAGCCTTTCTAGACACAGGCACCTGTGGCTGCAAACTCCTAATTGCACGAAGCGCTCTCAATTGCTGTCGGCTCTACAGCAGGAGAGCTCTTGTGCAGTGACATGCTGCAGGACACAAGAGGAGAGATTCCCAGCTACATCCCTGCAAAACCATGTCACCAAGTGCACCTCCACCTGAGTGCTGGCGGTCGACGCTTGAACATCCGGAAGGTTCCTCCTTCTACTGCATCAACCCGCTCACTTATCAAAGATTACCCTCCCTCCAGCAAAATCAGCAGCATGCACAAACGAAAGCTGAGCAGGGAGACCACAGTTAGAGGAGGAAAATGACACTTTAGAGAAACACAGGGGAAACAGAAGAGCTGGGCGAGCCTGGAGGTCACGCTTGTGGCCCAGCACCAGTCACAAAGGGAAACCAGAGGGAGGGTGAGGGACCTGGTCTAGGAGAGAGCACACGCCCCACCTGGAGAGCCAGAGGGATGGTGGCGCACCGCCAAATTCTGCAGCTTCCGACAGCCACTTCTACTGCTGCCTCGTCACTTGTTTCCCTGAGAAAGACGGGATTTCAAAGCCACAAGAACAACAAAAAGTAAAAATAGCAAGTTTTTTTTTTTTTTTTGTATGAACAAACTTGAAGAAAAAGAGATTTAAGTAAAACAGCAGGAAGGTGGTGTCAGACGCTGGCAGAGACTGGTGCCTGTTGTTTGCACTTCTCTAGAAGAGAAAAACAAGTGAAAGGCTCGGAGAGAACAGCACGTTGTGATTTAGCCAGGAGAACAAATCAGGTCAACTTTCAATCACACGACACAGGGGGGGAAAAAAAAAAAAATCACTATTAAGGTCATTTACTGGAAACTATTTTGTGTTTATAGCTTCAATATTTCATTCCCAAATTAAGATATCTGTTGCAAGTATAACAAATGGGGAGAAAAATACAGGAAATATAATATTAATATATAATCTAATACACAACCAGACTCATTTTGTGTGAACTTTACGTGATTCTATTCTTCTGTTTAGAAGTGAACAGCAATATAAAAAGCTAAAACTCTAGATATGGCAAAACTATAGCATAATTAATCTAGCAGCCAAATTTTGTATCACTCGAAATACTCAGCAGGTTTAACAAAATGACATATCCGGAAAAAATGAAACAAGTTTTTAAGTAGTATGTAATAGGAGACAACAGGAATTTAGAACATTTTTACTAAAAAGCAGTGCTGAAGTTTTTGTGTAAGCTTACCTTGTTTATGAGTGTGCTCTGGGGGATGGGGGGTCCTAACAACAACATTAGTATTCCTAATGACTGAACAGAAAGCTCATCAAGACTTCACACACACATTTTGTGTATATATAAAAGCATGTACATGCAGAATATGTAAAATTGCCTCTTCCTTAATATTAAAAACTTGGACGCTCTGGACGTGACAGCATGTATCAAGTGACTGAAGTGAAAACATCTATGGATGTAGAATACAAAACACCATCTAACAAGGAAGCAAAGACCATGATATTTCCCTTCCATAGTTTGAATACTGGTGTTACCTCTCCTAGGCATTATTAGTATCACAATCATTTAATAATACAATTTAATTAGAGGTAATATGCAATCTGATTACATAAGTAGAGGTAAATTAAATAGGCAATGAACTTCACAAAAAGCAATCACATACTGAGGCAATAACATGCACAGCAAAAAGTGCTTTTTGTATCTCATTAAAAAAATTCTAAACCTCTATCTTCAGGAACTACTTCTATTTGCATCCTATAGTAACTTTAAAATATGAAAATCCCACTCCTCATAAGAGCCCTTCATAATACTAAATACAAAGTTACCATAACAAGAATTACTCCACTTTAAAGCTTGTAGAAAACTACAAGATAGTCTTTTAGCGTAGTTCAGTACTGTGAATAGAACTACTGAAACTAAAATGCAACCCTAATAATCAAAACGTTTCTAAAACATGTGTCAAAGACAAAGCAACCACTCCCAAACAACAGCCAGCTCAAGGAATAACTGACTTGCAAAAGAAACAAAATCAAAAACCCTAGTGACTAATCCCCACTCTCAGAATCACAGAATGGCTTGGGTTGGAACGGACCTTAAAGATTATCTAGTTCCAACCCCCCTGCCATGGGCAGGGACACCCTCCACTACACCAGGTTGGCCAAAGCCCCATCCAACCTGGCCTTGAACACTTCCAGGGAGGGGGCATCCACAGCTTCTCTGGGCAACCTGTTCCAGTGCCTCACCACCCTTACAGCAAAGAATGTCTTCCTAATATCTAATCTAAATCGACCATCCTTCAGCTTAAAGCCATTGTCCTTGCCCTATCACTCCATGCGCTTGTAAATAGTCCCTTCTCCAGCTTTCCTGTAGGCCCCTTTAGGTACTGGAAGGCTGCTCTAAGGTCTCCCTGGAGCCTTCTCTTCTCCAGGCTGAACAACTGTAACTCTCTCAGCCTGTCTTCATAGGAGAGGTGCTCCAGCCCTCTGATCAATTTTGTGGCCCTCTGGACTCTCTCCAACAGCTCCATCTCTTTCTTGTAGTGAGGCCCTCAGAGCTGGACGCAGTACTCCAGGTGGGGTCTCACAAGAGCAGAGTAGAGGGGGAAAATCACCTGCTGATCACGCTTTTTTGGATGTAGCCCAGGATATGGTTGGCATAATAATCTTAATAATCACCACCACCACAACTAAAACAAAAAAAATTACCTTATGAAGGTAATCACACCACCTAGACCACCACCACTCTTCTCACCATAGCATAAGTTCTCACCTGGCTGCTGAAGAGATGACCCTGGGAGGAAAAGAGCTGGGAAAGGGAAGCAGGACACTTTTCTGGATATACCTTAGCAATAATAAAGAACAGAGAAGGCAGCATTCTGTCCTGAAAAAATAATCAGATAAAACCTTGAGGAAGCCAGAAGGGACTGGATGATCAGAAAACTCAAGTCAAGATTTTATGGTCTTCAGGGATGATCTTAAAACTTATGAATCACTACAGAAAACAAGGTATTATAAATAAGCTATGAATCACATTAATATTTATGGCATTTTAATGTGATTATTCCAATAAAAAGTTATCATACTGTAGTATGCACAATGCCATACGTAAAGAAAGAGGTAGCTTGAAATACCTATTTCTTCAATAGGCTGTGTATGACATTGAACACAGTATCTTCTAAATACTGGATTTGAACTAAGACAAAGTGTGATCACTTTCTACGCATTATAAATTCTAGTTCAAAGGGGAACAAATGTAGGCTTAGTTGTCATCGAATATTTCTGCCATGCCTCTCAGATAAGAACTCTTATTTTAAAAGGAAGGCAAGAGACAGGTAAGAGAATATTATGAAAAAATAACACAAAGTACTTTTACTTTGAAAAGTTTCCAAATTTTATACTTTTAATACAACTTCTAACAGAACTGTTAAAAACAGATCATTATTCATCAAGACTAAAGGAATTTGCCAGTAAATTAAGACTTCCAGCATAAAATCATAGAATGGGTTGGGTTGGAAAGGACCTCAAAGATCATCTAGGTCCAACCCCCCTGCCATGGGCAGGGACACCCTCCACTAGACCAGGCTGCTCAAAGCCCCATCCAAATTGGTCTTAAACACTTCCAGGGATGGGGCCTCCACAACCCCTCTGGACAACCTGTTCCAGTGCCTCACCATTCTAACAGGGAAGAATTTCTTTCTAACATCTAATCTAATTCGACCCTCCTTCAGCTTAAACCCATTACCCCTTGTCCTGTCACTACAGTCCTTGATAAACAGTTGCTTTCCATCTATCCTGTAGGCCCCCTTCAGGTACTGGAAGGCCCCAATCAGATCTCCCCAGAGTCTCCTCTTCTCCAGGCTGAACAACTCCAACTCTCTCAGCCTGTCCTCATAGGAAAGGTGCTCCAGCCCTCTGACCAACTTTGTGGCCCTCCTCTGGACTCTCTCCAACAGCTCCATCTCTTTCTTGTAGTGAGGCCCCCAGAGCTGGACG
>VXBL01006261.1:4654540-4692678 GCA_013400195.1 Aramus guarauna
ACCACCCCGGCGTGGGACCGCGCGGGGCGAGCCCAGCCCGCCGCTGCGGTAAGTACGGGCAGCAGCAGCGGGGCTGAACGGGGCACTTCCCCCCCCAGCACGGCCCAGGTAAACGTTGGTTTTTGCAGCGTTTCCTCCAAGGGCTGCCAGGGATCTGCCGGACTTCAAGTGTTTGTCTTCTCCCGAACAGGACGGTGTGGCTGCAGAGACTCGAGGGAACCTGAGAGAAGCAGCTGTCCTGAGGGAGAAGGTGTTACTCCTTCGCCAGCCGTAACCTGCCCGGCTGCAAAGCAGCAGCTCCCAGCGGATGAGCTGAAATTCGAGCGGGAGCCATGTGCCAGGCCCCACTGCCTCTCACCTGCCTCGCACCACAGGCTGAGGCTCCCGGCCGGGCACCCACCCTGACCTGTGCATCCTTCACAACGTACCTCTCTGCCTTATGTTAGACGTAAATGCAGACGTATCGGAATTTAAACCCAATTTTCAGTTTTTCGTTCCTTAAAACTAACATTAGGCGTCACTGAGAACGTGAGATACACGGCAAAGTCAGTTCTGGAACAAAGCCTTTTAATTTATGAGCGCAACTTAAGTATGACAATAACCTTCATTACTTAAAAAAAAAATCATGGTTTGCAGATATATTGCATTCTGCATATATAAATAAGTATATTCATCACCCGGGCATGACGCTCATTTTGTGGTTGCTGTGTGGAGACATCCTGGCCATCTACTAACCTACTTTCCCCTCTATTTGAGAGCGGCAGGAATAGATTACTGATGTTGAGTTGCAGATCTGTGCATAACACAGATATTACCAATTCTTTCTTTTGCTTTTAAAGTGACAGCTGTCACGTTATCTAAGATCTTCACCTCCCACAAGTATACAACATAGCTCCAAGTTTCTTAGCAATTCGGTATTAACTTGAAGTAAAAATTAGTATGTTTACTTGCTAAATAAGTCTGTTCCAGGACATATATTTAGTAACAGCTACACTTTTTTTTTTTTTTTGGCAGAGAGAAGTGATCTGATACTGCAACCAAGGCTTACTTGTTTTCAAGGACTTGATCCTAGAGGGGACTTCTTAGGCTTTACCTAAGCAAATTACACCAGGAAATTGCTAGTACTTAGGCATGAAGTAAAAACAGTGCAAGTTCTGAAATACTAATATTTAGCAGCTGGCATAGAAACTTCTTGCAAGGTTAAGAACAAAACATACTTCTAATCTCACAATCCATACGGTAGCATAAGTGAACACGTACCTCATTGCCTGATGAGTGTATCCTGCTAACAGCATGCTGGTTTTAAAATCTGCCAAGAAAGAAGTTAAAGAAATTATATATACTTTTTATACTTATTTGCATCCACTTAATACAAACCCCTGCTACCCTTACAAAACCATAGATAACCAAGCATTCTTTCTGCCACTTTTTCTTACAAACTGTTGCCTACAAGTCATTCCACTGAAACAGTTGGGACTCCTTGTTTAAATAAAAGCATCAGTCACTTCGGCTAGGGGAACAGGATAAGAAGAGGAAGATCCCATTCATTACTTCTTTTATCAGACAAGCAATTTAAATATTACCAAAACACCAAGATGTCTTTTAAACTGTCAAATTAGCACTATGAAAAATAATCAGATCATTGCAATATCTCGTCATGTGTTAGAAGGCACCTCTCTGAGGGACCAGGAGTGAATGGGCACGTACTGCAGGACTCCCCACCAGAGCGCTCATTAAACATTGCACTGGCTGCTTGGCAGAAATGGGTACCTGCTGCAAAATACAGGTTGGGGTCTCCATAATACAGCAGAGCTGTATCTCTTTGTTTTTATGAGCTGTTGATGTAGATTGAAAGCAGAGTGTGAATTATATAGATCATCTCCAGATGAGACAGTCTATATAACTTCAAAAATACATGTAGCTGGTATATTTCCATTCTGTAGCTCATAGAAAACCTACTTTCTAATGTGTAAAAGCTGACACTGATTTCAAGGTATCCCTTTATTTGTAAAGCCACATTGCTTCAGTGTTACCAGTTTAATAGTATCACTGCGGGAGAGAACATCATTAACACCTTTTCAGAAATTTTCAAGCATACTCTAAAATATTTCCCTTATTATATAGCATTGTAAATGTACATAAGGCTTTTCAGAGTCCCTGGCAATGGCCTGCCTTCATTTGGCAATAAAACTTCATGGTCCAGTGGCCAGATGGATAACGTGTCACTCACAGCGGTGAGCAGTCAGTGTCACCCACCTGAAATATTAAAAACTAAATCCAACTCAAATAATACTGAATAAGTATTATTCAGTATTTTTAAAAAGTATAAATATTAGATCTTTTTCTTTGCCTTGTAGTTTTCAGGAATAGTCTGCTATCAAGTTTTCCGATGTAAACGCTACATTACCACCACCATCAGGGATAACTTGAGTTAGTAGATATGGGGAAATCCCCTTTCAATGGGATTGCTCTGGATAATAATGAAGGTGCCACGTACCTTCCTACAAGGGAAAGCTTGACTCCAGGCGAAGCCCAAGAAAGCTGGTTGAGTTTTGCTGACTGCTAAGGAAGAGGACCTTACAATTCAGATCAGAACAGAGAGGAGTGAAATGTCTACGTGCTAGTTTTCTCATGAGAATGTGTCAAATGGAAGTTAGCAAAGGTTTATCACAGTAGTAACCCTCAAATCAAGTAAGAACACTTGAAGAACAGAAAAGCAGCATTATTCCAAAGACAAAAAAAACCATAAAAAAGCCAAGCAATAAAAACCTGAAAAACATTAAAATTGTGACAGCTTTCAACTTTGCCACTGGAATTACTTGCGCAAGAAGGTTTTATCACAGTAAATTCACAATGTACCCCTAAATCTTTGGAAAAGTAAGAGAAGTTAACTAGCAGTTAGCAAAGGAAAGGGCTTAAAGAAAAGAACTGATGGGCTGCATAGTGAAAATAAGGAAGACTACATCTGGAAACATCTGCATTGCATCTATAAAGATAACCGTGCACTCAGGTAAAATGTCAGTTTCAAAACTTTCACAAACATCCTTTTACAGAACAAAGAGACATCATCTCAAACATTACAGGTAGTAAAATCCAGAGTTCATCCCAGATGTTCTTGAGGAAGAATATGGTATGATGGGACCAATTACAGAGAGATAATAGTTTCTTCCCTATTCTGAGACCTTCACTGCTCACAGGCACCAAATACATTTTGATGACCTCCTGAAAAATATGTACTCTATTAACATCAAATAATACATGTTCTTAATAACTGAGTATGTCTTATCTTTTTTCCCACCAAACTGAATTTAAAGCAAGCAGCAGATAGTGCAATACCTAGGAGTGGTGACTGATCAGGTCAGGTAACAGATTATATGAATAATGTATGTTTATGTGGAAGTTCTAAATAAGACCATTTTTTAATTATGTCAATCATTAGAAGGAAGGCCTCAAATTCATGGGACAATTGGAAGAAGTAGAGGTAGAAGAAGAACTTGATTTAGCAGGCTTGTACTTCTAAGAAAGTAAGTCAGGAGTTTCCAGACTTACAACAAATGACGACATCCCTGGAAATGTATTAAACTATATGCTTCCAACCTTAAATCAATCTCTATCAGCTAGAGATCAGGGAAATGTCAGGAATCAGAGATCATTAGTATCTTTACTTCAGATGCTTTTGGTATCTATTTCTTTCACCTGCTTCTTTTGATTAAGAGTTCTAAAATAGGCCCAAAAAGGATATTACATCTCTTCTTTTTACCTTTTCATATATTTAATCAGAAATATTTAATATGTAGCCGTCTTCCATCTTCTTGGACTTGGAGCAAATTACCTGCTTCGGCAGACAGTGGAGCAACCCAGCCTTCTTTCTATCCTTTTCTCAAAAAAGCAATGTTCTTCTGTAAGCAGTATTCAAATCCTTTGATTTATCCCATCAATTATTTGCAATGCCAGTGAAACTGAGTTTTGTTTGTTAAGATGGCTTCACATTCTTTGTAGGTTCCCTGTCATCCCAGCAGTTTGGATAATCGACCTGTAGCGGTATTTTCTTAAAGCATAAGTTATTATAGTATGCCATGCTGTATATTTGCCAGTATATATGAATTTTATACATAGCTATATGTATACAAACACGTACGCATGCACTCACCTACCCAATATATAGAAGGACATATAGACACCCTATAACTATGCCAACATGAGCAGTTAATCTGATTTAATGATCTCAGTAGAAAAATATTCTTGTAACTAAATAGACATACTGGTACAGCAGCTTGAGTAGAAAAATGCCTAAATTATTTCATCATCAAAATTATGTATTTATGACATTTCTAGGTTAGATGGAATGTAGTATGCTGGGAAAACATAACTTGGAGAAGAAAATACTGTTCTCTGTCTTGGTGAATGCTGGAAGTTTGTAGCTCTGACACTCTGTCCTTCTCCTGACACAGCTGAGCACATGCATGGACCCTCCCTGTATCAGAGCAACGTGGTCCTGGCCAGTTTGGGCTGGAATGACGGCTAGAATCTTCCAGTCTGTGTCCTGTAGCTCAGAATATTCAAAATGCAGTTTTGGCATGAGTACAAGGTAAAATGCCAAGTGACTGTGACAGCAAGTGTGTGCTGTGACAGAACACCATCTCAGATTGTAACAGCTTCTGCACCTGATTCTCACATAGCATTTCTCTTTATGAGCAAATAGGAATGTTGCAATTGTACTAACAATAATTTTCAAGTTTAGCTAAAGTTTTCTAAAACTGATTTAGAGCAATAATATTTTTACAGGAAAAAGTTATTTAGATCTTGATTAAATCAATTTTGAGGCTCACTGAATTAGAGCTGTCTCCCTGAGCCATATACAGCACTACATGCTTTATAATTTTTTTAATATAGCACTTGCTAGCAATTCTGAGCTGCAAGGTAACAAAAACATACATAAATAATATACTAGCAAAAATATCTTCCCTAAATATACCAGCATATCAAGATGCAGAGAAGCCAAACTGAAAAAAATGGTATCACATTAAGCCTACATTTGAGAACTAGACACAAACACCATGTAAGCACAGATCTATTTTTATCATCCGTGTAATTGTCATAAACTGCATTTATCATACCTTTGCCATCATCACCATCAGTCAGATCCAGTGATCCACCTCTGCTATGATTATTTGTACTCCAAATCTCTAAGAAGCCTGAAAACAGCTTCCCTTCAAACCAAACCCAGAAATTAAACAGAGATGTTTTTTTACCATAGAAATGTTCCTCTTGACTCCAGTCTCCCCACTCTAGCTACGAAGACTGTTAGCTCCATTCCAGTCAGAATCAAGGACACTTTTACAATTCCTTCTTGTGTGTGTCATTTTAATAAAAATAATTTGGTTTTAAATGTGCCCTGGTGAAGAAATGTAAAATCCCATCCTGATGGATGCTACATTCTTTTCCCCAACCTGTCTGTTTTCATTTCATTCTATTGCTTTTCTTCCCGCATCCCTTGCAATCTACTTGTCTGCTATTCCCTGCAATTTTTTCCTACACTCAGACTATTCCTTTTATAACGCTGCTCTCAGGTAAACAGGCCTCTCTTATCTGTCAGGCTTCCTCTCCCTCTTTTTTTAAGCTCATGCTTTTCCACACATCTTTCATACTTCTCTCTCACTCTTTACACCTTATATCTTCTTTCCTGAAGTATCTGTCTTGCCTGGAGCTTATTTTGTTGCCTTTGATTTTAAGCCATTAGAGACAGACAGTGTTTGCAGAGAGCCATGTCTGTATGTGTTTTCTAATAGCAATGGGGCATGTCTTGATGCTTTTTCAGGCAAAAGCCATACCAGTTTAGGGCTGTTGGGTTTTTCTGTAGTTGTTGAATAAGGCCTTCAAATTTTGGCCAAATAACATCAATAATAAGCCTGATAGATGATGAAATATTAGATATTAAAATAACAGTATTATAATTTACAGATTCCTTGCCTCTGTTCCCTTCCAGCTCCAGCTGAGCTGGTCTACAGCTTCACTCCACAATGCCCCCTGTGCTGGGAGTAGGGGAGCTGCTTCGCTCATCTGATCCGACACCCACCTAGTCCAGTGTCCTCTCTCTGGCTTTGTCCAGACACGTTGTATTCCTCCAAGAAGAAGGTAACAGCCCCATAGTCAGCAGATTTGAGACAACTTTTCCTTCTCACCCACCACCCCTCCACACAGACCTGGAAAATAGCAGTATGGAAGACAAGCTGCCCAGCAGATTCCTGAAGGGTACTGAAACAAGTTGTGATTTCAGACAGTTGAGGAGGTAAGAGAGGAAAGGCTGTTTTGCTTATTATTTAGCTTGTCAGTTAATACTTCCTGATTAAGACAAAGGTGGAAGGTATACATACAAAACAGATCATAAAACAATAAAATTAATGATGTCAATGAAAGCATGGAGTGGCAGAAAAAGAATGGGCTTCCAAAAGCAGATTTTAGTTGGCTTAGGGAATGAATGGGTGGGTAGATCTTTTGGAAGAAATTCAGACAGAAATGGGAGCATAGGAGAGCTGACAGTTACTGAAAGAAGTGTATTAAAGGCATGGCAGCAGACTACCCTGATGCAAAGAAAGCACTGAAAGACAGCAGCAAGGCTTCATCAGGAGCTATTTGATTAACTCAAAAACAAGGAATCCCACAAAAATGCGGAAACAAGAACAGATGACTAAAATTGTGTTCAAAAGAATAGCACGCTCACATGGGGAACAAATCAGGAAGGCTAAGAGGCAAAATGAGTTAAACCAGGAAAGGACCTAAAAGCCATTAAAAGGTTAGACACACACACAAAGTAAGGGAGACAAAGGCAGGCTAAAATCCAGTATCTAACAATTACCAAATAATATGTCACAGAGAAAACTAAAATATTCAATGGTCTTTTTTGCCTAATGTGTCTACAAAAACCTTAGCATCAGATATGCGAGGCAATTAATTTTAACAAAGGTCAAGAAGCACAGATCAGAAAAGGGTGGGAACGGGCTAAGTGATATTAAGACATGCCAGTTTCCAGTCCTGCTGATTTAAAAGTGTAGTTCAGAAAGCAGTGGATAAAGCCTGCCTCCCTGTAGCCTTGCATCTCTTGTTTGGATTAGCCCAGAGCAAAAACTCTGACTGAAATTTATGGCTGGAATATTTGTAATGTTGTTCTGTGAGCTTTCCAATTCCTGATATCATGGTTTCATTTACACTGAATTCCTTGTTGCCGTGTAGGATTCCCTATTTACCTGCTCATTTTCACAAAAACTGTAGATACCTTTGACACCACCACTACCCACTCCAGTTTGGTTGGAAAGTGAGCAACCAGTTCAAAAGGCACAGTGTGGTCTGACTGGTCATACAGTGTGATCATACAAACTGCGTTTCCATAGAAAAATGTGCTAAAAATGACCCTGGAACACTTAAAAAGATAAAACAATCTCTGACTGACGATTCTGGTTTTTTTGGGGGGTTTGGGTTTTGGGTTTTTTTTTTGAGAATTCATGGAGTACAAGGGAGGTCCTAGAAGATTAGAAAGGATAAAAATACTGCCTGTCTTAGGAATCAGAGTTCCATTGACTTAACTTTCATAAATACTTCATCCATCTCTGAGGGACGCTATCATAGGTTATTAGGCAGTTAGTGTATAGGCATGAAGATAACTATGATATGAAGAATTAAGCAATAAGACATTAAAATGTAATCTTAGGATCATTATTTGTCTAATTTCATTCTCAGGAAGGGCAACAGGCCTACTGAATAGGAAGGAAACAGTAAATGTGGTATCTGCGCTTTAACAAAGCTTTTAGTTGGGTCATCTCTAATTTTTCCTGCAATACAAAAAATACTGTAGGTGAAATCAAGTAACAGTTGACACACAAGTAGTTAAATATTTCTCCCAAACACTATTTATCAACAGTTTCCTGACAAAGCAGGATGGCACTGCAGTAACATCCTTCAGGGATTTCTCATCGGTCCTATTCTGTTTGATTTTTCATTGAACAGCTTGGATAATAAAACAGGGAGTAAACTTGTAAAATTTGCAAAAAATCTGGAAGGGGGTTGCAAACACATAGGAAAACAGAATAGAATTCAAAATATTTAGATAATGTGAGAAACAGTATATCTGCAACAAGCTCTAGAGAGAAACTAAATACTACCCGTGACAAGAATAAAAGAGTATATCAATATAATATGATGCTTTAACAAGGCAAGAGGATTGCAGAAAAGGATAGGAAGGTTCGAGTGGATTTCAAACTAAATATGAGTCAACAACATGATGATGTTGCAGAAAGGCATTTCTCATTCCACTATGTATTAGGAAGTGTGCAGTATGTGAGATGCAGGACCTAATTATTTTGCAATCTTCAGTGCCGCTGAGGCCTCAGCTGGAGCATTCTGTGCAATTTTGGGCAATGCGCTCCAAGAACAATTTCAACAATTTGGATGGAGTTGAAATGAATTCAACAAGAATGATAAGTTATTTTGAAAATATGACTTACAAGGATAGGTTGAAGGAATGGGGATTGGCTTCCTCAGAAAAAGACGACTTGGGGGGCAAATGCATATTTTAAAAGGTAGCATACAGAAAGCCATGATCAACAGTTCTTTATACCCACCTGAATTATTATAACAAGTAATTGCTTAATTTGCAGCAAACAAGGGTAGACTAGAAGAAAAAAAAAAAAAAAAAAAAGAAAAAAAATTTAAAGGGTTTTTTTTTTTTTTTTTAAGTCTAGATTAGATGGAATAGGTTTATGGAGGTTGTGGAATCCCCTTCATTTGTGTTTTTTTAACAGCAGCCTACACAAACATCTGTCAGGGATGACCTAGTTACCCATTTCCTGCCTCAGAACAGGGATGGACTTGATGACCTTTTAAGGTCTTTTTCTGCCCCTCTCCTTTTTTTTTTTTTCCCTGTAATGATTTCAGTACTAGGGAACCTGTTTCCTTTAACTTGGCTGCTATAGGTTAGTCAGTACAACTGCTATAGGCAGCCAAGGCCTTAGTAAAATAAAACAACCCTTTATGTAAAAGAAGAAATTATTCAGAAAATGAAAAAATAAAGGACACTAACTTTAGTAATTTTAAAACATAAAAGTGTCAAGAAAACCCAAACCCAAACAGATAAATAAACCCCAGATTTTTATAGTGGAAAATGCTATTAACATTTTTTAACCAGCTTGCACATACGTATCTTTGCAAAAGCTTCATTCATTACTTACTATATTCTGTTCATAATGATGATAGAGTTGAATGTCATATTGAGTGATATGATCAACCACATGGCAAAAAATCATAGCGCTGTGTTATATTTAACTGAAAAATACTATTCTTGATTAATTACATTGTTTCTTAAAATACAGTTCTATTGTCCAAAACATCCATTTTATAACCATCAAGAAGTCCAATTGAGATTTCAAATCCTTTTAAAATAACCAGGGTAGTAAAAGGTATTTTGATGTTAATTCTTAATTTTAATCTGGGTTTATTTAAAGAGAAAAAACCCTATGATTTTCAACAAGAAACAAAAGTGATACATGAAATACAGAAAAAAATTCACAGAAGAACTGTGAATGAAGCCCTGTCAGCACCTCAGGGTTATGATGGTATCATAAACCACACGAGAGCTTTTCTCCTGTGCTTAAGACGCTGTCATCAGAAACCTTCTGTGTCTATCCACGGTAGCCTTAGGTATCACTGTTGCCAGTACTTAGATAATATCAAGCTATGCACATGCACAGGGGCACGAAGCGTCAAGCTATAGTTACAGTTGATCTGATGACACTTTCATCATGGGAGCTAACGCAATCTCTTTTAAAGAAACAAAAATATTTGTGTTGAAGTCTTCATGACCATTAAATTTATAGATGATTTTTAAGAGTTAACTTTAAAAAATACTTATTTCTTTTTCCATTTTTCAGAACTACCAAGAAGGCCTCTTCCAATTATCTAAGCATAAAAAAATTCTGTTCCAGAATAACATTTTAAAATATTTATTAAAAACTACTTTCCTAGAACTCTAAAATGGTTATGTTTTCAGACCAAGCTTGTAGTTACAAAACATACATAGCATAAGAGGGCTTTTGTACCTTCCAACCTGCCAATCAAGAAAAGAATCCAATTCCTACTACTAGCCTGCAGTGGGATAAAAGGAAACAAGTTGGTAAACCACAGACATCTGGTTCAAAATATGGGATGTGTGGCCAAAGGCCATAACATGTTCTATATTACCCAGATCCCCATCAAAAAAATCTGATCAACCTTTCCAAAATAGTGTGAGTTATCAGAACTACACTAAATGGTAATTTATCCAAGATCAATGTAATTCGTACGTTTGGCTCTCCTATTTCTGTAGACATGCGTGTTTAATTCTGTGTGTATTTCCCAGACACTGCTAGTTGAAAAGGACCTGAGAAGGAATTTACTGAAGTAGCAAGACAAGAAAGGAAAATGCCTATCGCTTCAGTTGGTGTAAGACATTTGTAAGGCAACTGAGGAAATTAGTTTTAATTTCCAGCCTTACACACAATTGCATGCCAGATTTTTACAACACAGAAATGTGAGCAGGAGGACATTCCAGGAACACTGACACATACCAATGAGTCTCTTTTCATTTTCTGGATTAGATTTTTGATTGTCCTGCATGCCAAAATGTTGGTCTTTCTCCCTCTTCCCAGGCTTGTTTAAAGCACACATAAGAGATATGAACTATATAATGTAAGAATTAGAGTAATTGTTTGGGAAATATTGAGAAGAAAGTCCAATGGTTGTGTCTGTAAAAGTAAGTTCTTATGCATGCAAAAAACCAAATGTATACAACCAACTGTGCAGTTTTTACCTACAAAGTGAAAGTTTTTGCCTATAAATACATGTTTTTGTGGGTGCAATGTATGTAGAATTGCTTCTTTTTAAACCAGCTCAAATTGAAATTGAATGTTAAGCTTTCCCATCTTTCCACCCCTCTGGTATAATACTGCATATAGAATGAATGGCATCATAACAGAATTTGTTTGTATCTCATCTCTTTTTTTCACCAAATTGTATTCCCAGACTGTTCTCAGCAGCTGTTCATCTAATTCATCAACAAGAACCATAGAATATATTCAGAAGATTATACTGCTTTCATTCGGCCCCTTCGAAGAAGCAGAGGAAAAGTAGAGAAGTAGGAGAGGTAAGAATGCAATATATGAGTGTATAGGAAAATACAAAATTCCCACAGTCCTGCAACTCAGCTAAACATTACTTATAGGCAAACTCCCACAAACTGCCCTTTGATGTGTTAATTGAAATCTAGCTTTCCACACAGTCCCATTTTCTCCTCAACACAAGGGACACTAGCTGCACTTGAGAAAGAAAAAAATTAAATGCCTGTCATCTAGTTTTTCCTTGCTTACTTCAAGAACAAAGATGGTGCCAAGCCTGTTAGGCCTCCTCCCTTTCTCTTCTGCTGCAGCTTTCAGTAGGCACAATGCTTATTAGTACCACAACAAACACGGATTTTGTAGTTCAAGTGAATCATATCTTCTGGGGTGTAATCAATGGCTAAATAAACAAACAAAAAAAAAAAGTTATAAGCTAAGGACTCAAACTGCAAATCAACCCAGAAAGTAACAGCAGATATTAAAACGTGCCACAGTATTCAGAGATGACATTGACTCTTACCTGCACCTAATCAAAGAGGCTCGAAGATCAAACCAGACTCATTCATCTCCTGCTTGTAATTTGCTCTATGGCAGTCCAGCAGTGTTTCACAGAAGTATTAACAATCTCAAAAACTACAGATGGAAAAGAATTCTGCATGTCCTTCAGTCAATGCAGGATTTTTCATTTTGTATTTTTCACTCCTTGGTTCAGTACCAAGCACTAGTGGTTTTTAGTGGTGGATCTGCAACCCAGTAGCTTTCGGTACACCGGAGTATTCTTCATTATGGTCTGGCAATGTTACCTTTGCTGATTTTTCTAGAAGATAGAAGACAGTTTTTTGCTGTACTCTCTCATCAGCTTCCTAATTCTCCAATAAGTAGTAAGAGGGTTGGATTCATCATTCTTGCAATTTTAGTAGGAAGCAGTTACTGTCTGCTAATAATAAATATTTATATTTGCAGAGTTATTTTCTCTGATATGTTACATCTTGACCCATAGCTGTTCTTTTCACAAACAATCCATATTTGTTGCATATTTGTAAAAGTCAGTATCAGTATGCAGATACCGTGGCCTATTTTGAGGATGTCTTCTTGCTGTCTGCATATACGTGCAATTTCAGTCCTCCTTTATGACCTTATTTTGAGATATCCTCTATTTCCTATCTATGTTATATTTCAATCCCCCTTTTTTAGATCGTCTCGTTTGTTGGCCCCATTCTGGTAATGAAGTGTCTCTAACTGAATGCTTTCAGTGTGGTCCAACAGATGTATGCCAGGATGAATCTAGTATCATAGTATCATATATTAGGGAAAAATATCAAAACTGCATCCTCTGCAACATTGATTAAGGGACAGATTGAATCCATAAGGCATTTCAGGGCATACTGCTAAAGATATTGCCTGTAACAATAGGAAAATTTAATCTATTGCACATAGTATAAAAAGCCAAATACTGGAGATACCACCACGTAGCCTGAAACACACCAGCATGAAATGAGGCAATGAAGTGGTCTCACTGTACCAAGCTGAATATCTCAGGATGGTGACATCTAATACTACAATGCGCAGTCTTGAGTAAAACTTCCACTACCTTCAGACTCTGAAAGGACTCTGTCACCTCACACTACTGTTTCATTCGAGAAGGTTTGATATACGTACCTTTTTTTTTTTTCACTTCATTTTTGGAAATTATTCAATACAATCCTTTTCTTCCCTTCTTAAGTTCTCTCTACCATCTGCATACACTCCTTCAAGGGTTTCCTACTTTCAATCAAGCAAGTTCAAGTTTCTCAGGGAGGATCATTGCAAAGTTCCGGGGCCAACTTTAGTATGAGTCTTCTTTTACCGTTTACTGTAACAGAAGAATTCCCTAACACAGAAAACAGCTGCTGCTGAGCTTAAAGCTACAAGGCACCACTTGATCTGAGAGTCAGCTGATTTTAAGTGTGCAATCAAATACAGGCAGGGAAAAACTGACTGATGTGTCAGAGCCTCCTTAATTTGGAAGAAGATATTACACAGTGCACTGAAGCACCCATTATGGCTGCTGTTGCTGCATATATGTATAAGCTCAGCAGAAGGTGATCTCCACTGCTCTGGCAGGAGGCACCCAGACACTATTCAGAGAAAGAACAAGTGCTTCCATGTCATTAATCGAGCTGAGAGAAGCAATCAGAAGTACAAAGTAGAGATCAAATTTCATAGGGAGAGGCTGAATTAAATTTTGGACTACTCTAACAAGTATCTGGGGAGCTACAGGAAACTATTATGCAATATAATTTTATCTACAGGATTCATTCTCATGCAAACACATTGAGGAGTTATTTTCTTAGCTGACATCTAAACAGCCCTATCAAAAAGAGGATGTTAGTCTTACCTGGAAGATACGGAGCAGCAGACTTCAGTCCATGACTTGTATGCAACATACTGGCCAAAGACCCTCTGTAACATTGCTGATGTCCACAGCACACTACCTGCTGAGCAATGGGTCAGTGAAGACTGGGATCCCAATCAAGAGTCTTTTTTCTTCTTTCATGAGGAGCAAGATACCTCCCTGAAATGCATGCATGACAATATCTGCCTTACAAAAGGCATAACCTGAGCATAGGAAGCTATTTAAGAACTAGATAGAACCACAAGAAAGCTGAAAAATTGAACAGTGCCTTGAAGGGCTTTGAAAACTTAGTTATAAATGGTGTGCTTTATTAATAAAAATCAAAGAAGCTTGACCAGATCTGACATTCTTGGTAAGTTTTGAAAAAAATACAAAAAACAAATGCTAACACAGTTCTACAAAGAATCCCGACTCATTCTGAGTCTTCCTCATTCAGGTACAAAGAAAATAATCTTAAACAAACCTGGAAAGCTGGTGACTAACATTAACAACCTGCTTGACAGGATACTCGCATCAGCTATTATTGGCTATGGATGTCATTCAATGTTATCCTCTTTCTATGCTATTGCATTGACGATGTGCTGGCAGAGGCTGTATTTTATGCATTAGCTTTCCTAGGAAAGCACAACTGCACCTTAGGGGTAAAATTGTGATCCTACTGAAGTCAGTGGCAGAGCTCTCATTGTTATAAATAGGGCTAGAATTTCACCTTAGGAGTTATTGTATGGAGAGATGTGCTAATCCTTTATTCCTCATCTGTCTCTCTAGGGAAAACTTATTCTCACTTTTGCAAAATCTTATATAAGACTCAATGGCGACACATAAAAGAGCATATCTATCAGACCTGACCACTACAAGACAATGCATCTCATTTTCTGCCTTCCAAAGATAGATTCACCATTCATATTCAACTGTCATAGAAAAAACAGTGAGAGCAATGCCTGTCTCAGATGATGGGATTCAGTCAAGGTTTAAGGATCCTAGGGAAGCAAAGGGAACAGTTTCCTCCCAGATACAATCAAGCATGTTGTTATTCGTGTACCTAATAAATCTCACAGGCATCAGGAACAGCCAAAATATTTGTTTCATTGCCAACAAAATTTAACCTTAAAGCACTAAAATCAGTTTGCATTTTTTTCCACAGAAAGTCCTACCCAATCTTCCTATCAGACAATTCCACTTCAGGTAGTAAGGGTAAGTGCCTAATAACACACAGGGCTACTTTAGCTGCTTGCATGTAATATAATTGTGCCTAGTTTTTTATTTTAAATGGAGACTACCTGCTTCCCATAATAATGGTCCTTCATTAGAGGACATATTCCATCATGATTTGTATGATACCTACCCAAGTGCCCAATGGGAGTTGTATTTTGGATAATAAATGTAAATTCTTTGTTCCATACAGATTTTGGGCCGGTTCTATCTCCATTTCACTTATTCTAGTCCCTATCTTGATCTTCTTTTTTATGATAGTACTGTGGTACACTCATAAATTCATATGCCAAGTTTTTAAAAAGTTAAAACAAAAAATCCAAAGAAGTTATAAAATATCCTGTAAACTTGTTCCAAATCAAGTTTTTAGATCCTCAGGGGTAAAGGATAATCCATGGTCAATTGCACATACTCATTTATTTATTACATTGTTTAGAGGCAAACAAAATAGCAGCAAGACATTTATGCACATTATTTTCTATTTTTTTATGTATTTCTGTATTGTTTCCTGACCATATCTCAGGCATGCATAAAGCAGCATAACTGCTATCTATCCAGTTCTAAGAGTTTGTCTGCATGGAGCTGGGAAGAAGCAAGTCAGCTTGCTTTGTTTTGGAATTTTTATTTTGTTTTACACATGCGTGCACACAAATATGGGTACTTATGCTGGAGCACACAGCATTAAAGAAATGTTGCTTTCCTGAAGGTTCTGAGATAGAACTGAACCATTTCCAAAGACAACTCTGTTCTCACACAGTCAAGCTTTGCTGTTACTGCAGAAAGATCTGTTGTTCTAGATGCCCATGGTTTCTTTCTGAGCTTTAGCAGATCCCTTAAATATCCCAAAGCTCATTCTTGGAGTGCCTAAAGAAAATAGAGCAGGATATTGATGCTCATTTTTTATTCTTTGAACAGGCAGAGCAAGGGACAGAAGACAAATGGGCAGTATCCTCCATCTCTGAGAATATGCAGCATTGTTCTACCCTAGCTGTGAGTTAAGTACCAAAGTTACCGCTACACATGTTATCCTATCGCCCTTGCTCTAACCCAGCCATGAGCTGATTATTATTCACCAGTATGGGACAATTTCTTAGACAGCCTCACAACCAATTACAGGTATGCAGCTGTACTGAACCCCAGGATTGCAGCCAGGCCCATTTTGCTGATGTGACAGGTACAAAATATCCAGGTTGTTTGAGAATCCTTTGTTTATATATGGCTTTAGTGGTCCTTTATGATGGAAGGTTATCCATGGCTCTTGTTATTTGGTCCTAATGCCCAGCAATCACAAACTGTTTACTGGATAGCTTCTTGGGGTGAGATTCAACAATCTGAAAGCAAAGTCTACATAAATTTTTTTGGAGAAAAAAAGTCACAATTTCTCTTTTATAGAAGCTTGCACTCTTCAGTACTGTCATTCCAAACTCTAGCCCTTCTACTTTCATGTGGTAAAGGGTAAGAGTAATCCTTTTGGCAAGGAATGACACAGGGCAGTGGAAGAAAAAGTCCATCTGGGGACCAGGACACCAGTAACTGCAGCTAGCACACATTCAGAATAACTCAGGAGATCCCTGACTCTGGCTCAAAAGAGCAACTGCACTGTTACTGGAAAGTTCCAATAAAGAAAGTGTGAGTGCCAGGTTGATAAAGACATTAGCTTTTTCCTGATTTTCAGGATCAGAACTGAACTGTCACCCGCCTTAATACAAGCAAGTAGTTATTGCTATGAATAAACTCAGCAATGCTACTTACAATCTTATGTGTCTAATGCTGGGTATATTAAGTAGAATATTAAATCCCTAATCTCTGTTAGTGATTATGGGTATTTTTCCACACAGCACTTCCCAAACATAATTCACAAACTAGATTCATGTCTGATTTCAATAAGATTTTGCTTTTGCATAAAAACCATAAACAAACCCCTGAACACTACAGGTCTCAAAAACCTTATTAAATACTACCTTGTCCATAAAGACTTTGTACAAGATACCTGAGAGATCTACACAAAAATGCTGAAATGGAAAGGGACTGAAATAGGCATATTTATATAGAGCTCCTACATAAACAGCAAGATTTCTCTTACACTTCTGATACAGTTTTCTATCTGACCCCCAGGGCAAAACTTCTCATGACCAGCATCTGCAGGAAGAATCTACTGTCAACATATACTGTACACTAGAGGGGAGAAGAAGAAGAACTCAGACCACATTCACACCGACCCCACAGCTCCTTAAGACACTCAGTTTCAAAATATTTTTGTTCAGTAACATGAGCTTTGTTTCAAGTTTCATTATGGCAGGTCAGTAGAATAAAAATGAAGGCAGGCTTGCTTACCACTCAAAGCACTTGCCTTCTTTTTAATTTCTCCTGGGAATGAAAAGTATATTCAGCTTTTCCTCCTTTGGCACTACACTGCCCTCATGGAAGATTACTGAAACATGAATTTGTGAAGGCTGTTTCAAGCAGAAGCATGTTCCTATGTATAGGAATAATGTTAATTCCTGTCACTCTGAACATCTAAGCGAGATTGTTGTTAAAGCTGCTTCTAAAGGACCAAGGGAATTTGTGCCATTCAGTTCAATGACTTTCATCACCTCTATTAGACTAAACACAAATGTAATATAGCCAAGCCAGATTCCAAAGGTTAGTCTTTCATTTAGGCAAAGTACTGGGGATGCAAAAGCTGTGCAGCATTTACAGGAATCTAACACGGATTCAATAAACCAATTGAACATGAAAGGAACATCCTTTCTAAATGCAAATTATTCAGGTGCGATTTGAGTTCCTTAAAGGTTACTCTTCCGTTCCCTCTCTCTGTCTAATAAATGAGAACACAGAACAGCTTAGTTTCCTTTTTCAAAATTCTTTGTATTAAGTCATCCTGCTGCTTCTATTACAGGCCTTTACTATAAGGAGCAGATACAGACTCTGGACTACGTCTGTCCTGTGATTGCTGAACACCAACATTAATCTTTTACTAAAGCACTTCTGAGAAGAACTGAAAAACTAATTTTAAAAAGCGAGTCTGACAATGCAGCAATGCACAGACGTACTCAAGCTGCAGGATTCTCTCTTTTCATTTTCCCAAAAGAGCCCACATTTTCCTATTTGGAAGAATAAAAGCACAAATATCAAGAAGATCCTTGAAAAAGCAGCCCAACAATACTTGGTATTAAACTGATCAAAGTGTCAACATATCTACCTGAACAGGTATGCACAATAGCTGCAGATTCAACTATGAAATTTCTTTATGATGAGATCTTGTCTTGAGTGAAGTTGGTGACGAAACTTCTAGTTGGTTCCTGTGGGTCAGAACAGCAATTGTTATATCAGTTTTGAGCTAGGTTCTTAGGAATTGTGGGAAAGAAAACTGTTATATTATATACATCATATTAGAGGTGGTCTTTACAAGAGGGACTATAATTATGCATAAATTAAATGCTGCATAGTAGTAGGCACTGACTAGGAAGCTGTTGTGGGCCTTTCATAACATTGGCACACTCATTAGAGAAATCCACAAGTACATTTTATCTGCAAAATTTGCATTTTGTATGGAAATTTGATTTCACTGCAACTAATATAGCAGCATCTTCAGAATTAAGAGGGATGACTGAAACTTCAGAGCCTTCAGATGAAGAAAAAGCCTGAATGAAAATGGCATTAAATTCCACAAGAAAACAAAAACCAGATGATACTACTGGGAATTACTGCAACCTAACTTGGTATATCTCTCTGTTAAAGACACAGGGAGGTCACTTGTACTGGAGAAAAAGCAGCACGAGCAGTTTTGTGGATACAGGAGATACTTTGCATTTACCATGTTTCTTTTCATACAAGATTCAAATGAAACGTAGCAACCAGTCACACAATATTAGATTTTAAGCTGGAATCATGACTATATTTTAGACAATCACTAAGTCAGGTTTTGTATCTCTGTCTCATCTCAGCTGCATTCTGTATTTTTTAATTGTACCAAGGTCTCATCCATTATATATTAATGGTAGCACACATGAAATAGCTAGTGTTTTGAATGTTGTAGGTATAAAATAGACAAACAACAGTAAGAAGTTCAATTAAGAAAAACAAACATATTCTGGTTTTCATTGTGTGCAAAGACAGCACCCAAAATAAAGAGAATTATAATAAAGACTGGTAATAAAGTCGCAAATCAATACCTTCAGCATACCATGCATAATTGAAAGCAGGATTCAGTCCTCTCCAAAGAGCATATTAGAAAGTCCCACATAAAGGGCTGGATAATATAACATTTACTGATTTTCCTCCTAGCAGAATAAACCAGGAATTTCTTGCTTTCTTTGTATCTATCACAGGCAGCAGAAATACACTTGTAGGTCACGTGTTAGGCATTTATCTTCTGGGGCCCAGAGATCTTGACTCCATCTACATGCTGCTGAGAAACTCCAAGAATTTAGCAGGTGTTGCAGAACAACAGACAAGAAGTCTACGGCTAGGGGCAGGCTACTAACGGTACCTTTTAAGACAAGCGTCAGTGCAGAAAGTTTCATCAGAAACAGATTCTTCTCATCATCCTGCTGTAATATTGTCAAGAAATCCCCTTTTGTTGTAAAATTGTCTGTCTGAGTCTTACACCAGTTGGAAGGAAACTGATAAAACTGGTTTTGAGCTAGAAGCAAATAAAAAAATACTCATTTCAAATTTTAACGTAACTTGCTAACTCATTGTGGTTTTGTAACTCACACATGGGTGACTAACTTTTAAAACCTCAAACTTTGCATGTTTTTAAGTTCTCATAGAAAATGAGGGCACAGTCTCATTTTGAAGCTCACATAGCAAGGTAATGATTTTTTTTTTGATTTTTTTTTTTACACTAACCAATCAGCAGCACATGAACTGCCAGTGACAAAAGCACTGCATACTGGATGCAATGGCTAGTACTTTGTCACTTAACACAGCTACAGATTTTTTGCACCCTGTTAAGAAGTTCTGTTCCCAGCTATTTCACCTACAAAAATAGCTCTTGAAACACACTGTAGGTACTCAGGAGGAAAGTTTAATACAAAATTTATATCTTTTATTTTATCTGCTGCTATCCACTTGCTAGATATCCTTCCCTTAACTGAAAAAATCAGTCTGTAATCAGTCCAAATAACGAAGCATTTGTTTCACTTAGAGCAGAGCGAGGCCCTGGCACGCCCCTGGGCCATACCTGGCCTGCCAAAACAATACCCATCAGACCTCACAGCTCGTTCAAGGGTTCACTTTCCCCCAAGACCTTCGTAGCTGGGTGGGGAGACGGCACCTACGCTGCGCACGCTCTGCAGCAGCAGGTCTCTGTGGAGGAGCCAGAGAGAGTTGTGGCACCTCAGTGGCACCCAGCAGGCGCAATGGCTGATGTCTGCCCAGGGAGAGAGCTGCATCACCGCTGACAGCAACGTACAGCCAAAGCGACGTAACTGTTGACCAGACAGGATTTCTCCCTCCCTGCCCCACGTTTTCAGGTGGGGAAGCACTCAGCAAGCACCCCTTCGGCTAAGATCTATGCAGAAGGCACAGAATGCTGTCAAAATAAAACACTGAATCACCAATGTAAATTCTTGCTTTTTTAAGAGGGAGCTCCTACAACATAATACTGGATTATACAAATTTATCTACAGTGAAAGTGAAAACGCCTTTTTGTCATTCTGATTCTCTGTCACAGCATTTTGAATGTCAAAGGTCCTATTTTAGCAAAGCTCCCAAACAAACAAACCAAAGTATGCAGAAGTTCATCAGAAATAAAAAAAAAAAATCACACAAACCAATGTATTGAATTTTGGTATAATATAACAACTGCAAGAGTACTTAGAACAAATCTTCTCTGATAATATTTCTTCACAGAACTGACAATTTCCAGGCAGGCTCCCACAAACTCACACTCCTTACCTCCTGAACACAATAGCTAAAACCCAATTGAACAGCCAAAATTCACCCCTTCTAAAGGCTTAACCTAAGCATCCTTCTTTAAATTAGGTTGGTCTTCTATTCCCTCCTGCAAAGTCTACTTGTTCCACCTCCTCTGCATAGAGCGAGCACACAAGCTATCCTGAGAGAGTTTTGGTGCTTAGCAGAGACTGAAATTTACCACTCTTTCTATTTCTTCTAATAAATTTTTAATTTTAAGTAATTATTATCTGTTTGTCATAGGAGCTACAGTTTTCAGGAGTACATGTAATACAGGCACAGCTGTGGTTCTGAGATGAGCACTGTTAAAAATGAAATAATTCAGGTCACCAAAGCTGCATATGAGTGTCCACTGTTCCCAGATTAGGACTTTAAACGTTCACCTCTATATTTAGAAACCTAAAACCAAATGGCCAACTTTCCTGATGCCTCAGCACCCATACTGACTGCAGAAGAATGTGGATCCCCAGCAGGCCCCCTGTATAAAAGTTCTTAGAAAGTCCAAACGTGAAAGGGTTTATACACTTTTCCAGGCCAAAACCTGAAAGTTGGTCAAGAATTTTTCTTTTACTTCTCATCCCATACTACCATTGGTTTTAGGAAGAGCTTCTAAGCATATAATCTTTCTCTTTTACCTTACGTTAAATGCCTCTTTAAATAATTTCTTTTTTCTCATGTCTGGACTTTAACTGGATGCCGGCCAATTTCCATTTCTCTATCTCCCAACCTGCTGATGTTCTCTGTGCTCTCATTTTATTTTTATACACACAGACACACATATATATGTATGTATATAATCTAAGCCCTTTAGGCTTCCCTTTGGCAAGAACTGTGTTGTGTTTTTAAAAAAATAAAATAAAATAAAATAAAATAAAATAAAATAAAATAAAATAAAATAAAATAAAATAAAATAAAATAAAATAAAATAAAATAAAATAAAATAAAATAAAATATCAGAGAGCACTGAAATACTTGGCAGCTCTCTTGGAGAGATAAAAAAAAATGTCGCTCTAGGCTCCCTGAGGGAAAGTTTGCACGTTCATTGCTGATCTCACCTAGTAAGCTGGGGATAGAAACCAAGAGGCCTGAAGCTGTCACTGTTCATGCAGTTACACATGGAGATTTATGTTAAACTTTGTATTTATTCACTTTACAAATACAAATAGTAATACTTAGATAGTGTAAGTAATATGTAAGTAATACTTACATTTCACTTGGGAGTCTCAAAAAGCTTTATTAATGTAAATAGGAAAGTAGGGTAGCTGGAAACAAGAACGTGAAAATTATATGAAGTATCACAAACATACTTACAGTATACCTCTACCAAAAAACTGTCCCATTCTTGATCTCACAGATGGCAGTAAAATCCACTGGAATGTGGGTAACTGAGTGTGTTAACACTTAGTTAATATTTGCCTGCGTTACCATCAACAATTTGTGGCTTTCAAAGAGTGTTATTATGTTTATTTTCTTTTTCAATCTGATGGACTGATTTAGGAAAAGGAGAATAAACAATTGTGAAAAAAATGGAAACCCAAAGTATAATGTAAGTTTAAATTATACTGCTTTACTGGTATTTCCTTAGAAACACACACCAATATGCAAATTCTTTTCGTAATGGAATAACACGATTTCTATGAAATCTGAAAAGATAGGGAAACATAAATATGCATTTTCACTTCCTGAAAGTGCATTAAAAGAGCCATTTTTTCCCCTTATTGTTTTTTCCAATCTTATCCTCACAAATTTTGTTATTTTGGACTTCAAAGAACTGTTAAGTTTAAGAACTGGCATACTTTCTCACAGGTACTTTCTCAAGTATCTGAGAGAGAAACAGCAAAAATGAACATGTCTGAAGCATTTTATTGTAAATCACTTATCTTAAGCTACCATGCTTATCTAGTTGGCTGTAAAGTTTCATGCTACTTACTACCCATTAGAAAATATTGTAGGATAAAAAAAATCTTAATATCCTACACTAAAATACAAACACACATGTGAGCATCTTAAACCCAAACCAAATTTCAAGCCCTTAAACAAAGAGGAGTGAACAATTCTATTGTCTCTGTGCAATTGATTTTGAATTCAATTTTTTAATGATGAATGTAGATGTTCTTACTGACAGAATATTTTTGTACTTCTATGATTGCATTTTTATTTTTACAATGAATATTAGGCACCAGTTAACCTGGATGCTATTTGCAAGCAACTAATCTATATCTTGAAGGGACTGCGTAGACTTTAAGAGTCTTCTGGACTTACATTGACATAAATGACATTGGGAATCTGGGTCAAAGATTCAAAGAATTTTTCAGATTTAACCCTGAGGCCTTTTATTAGCATTAATAGTTTCAAAGGAAAATAAATATTTACTGTTTGTGATACTCTGCCTCAAGCCAACTGATACAAGAAGAAAGGGGCAAGTTAGTAGTTTGTTAAATATCTTCAGTGATATAATAATACTTACATGCTTTGCAGACTCTGTGCCATGTAGTTTCTTTTTTCCTCTGCTTTAATTTGTTATTAAAATAAGTACATGCAAAATAAAAAGAAACTAAAACCAAGGTTCTTGTTGATTATATTGATTCCTTGTAAACGTCAATAAAATAGAACATAGACTTATTGCCAGCATGATTTTTTTCTTCTCTCTTTGTATAGCCTAGCTCAGACTGTTTCCAGTTTAAAAAACAGACCTTATTTCACAGTTTGGTAACTATCACCAAGTATTTATTCAACTTAATAATATTCACTCTTGAATAACAAGGTGAAATGTTTATCTAAAATAAGGTTATGAGTGTGTTTGCCATAATTTTTATCTCAAAGCAAGTCATGCTCAGTGACAATCACAGCTTTGACACACCATCTTTTATTAACACAAACATCTTCGGTTGTTAGATCACGAACATTTAAAAAGGATTAAATGATTGATTTTGAACAGCATTGTGTATCACCTTTGGGTCTAGCTCAGCCTCTGTGTAAACAGGCTTAGCATTGTCATTGAGAATTACACCCATTTATGCCAGGGATTAACATGCCAGGGTGTGTCTCTGCGAAATCACAGCTCCATTCTAAAGATGCAGCTTCTTGCTACTGTCATTTTCTCTTCATTTTACATAAATGCACATTTAACTACAGGCTGCACTGGTAGTTTGCAGGGATGGAGATTAAACCTGAAGTGAGCGCAGAAGATTCAACTCTGCTCCATTTCAGAGTAAAAACTGTTTCTCAGAGGGATTGTCACCCACATGCAAGTGCTGGAGTGCAAACCTCCTCCTTGAAATGCCTCACACTGTCTTTTCACTTCTCCACCCACCACTCTTTCTCATCCTCTCACTGTTGAGTGTAATCAATGTCATTGGAAACTAAGCTGCCCGATTCCTCAGAACGACATCTGACTACTGTGCTTAATAGGGTATGTAGCAACCAGAGCCATTAAAAATGGCAAAGCTTTTCCTAGTGTAGAATAAAAGACCAGTGGTAGGTTTGGATTCTCTAAGCCCATCTGCTAAACCCTAAGCTGCACAACAACCCTTTTATTCAGGTTCAAAGATGCAGCTCCTCCATTTAAAGAGCACTTGTTATTTGGGAGGAAATGGAGGCTGGAGTGTTTGCCTGACACTAAAGAAAGAAAAAATGAATGCTGGCTCTGCAATGAAACCCTCCAATACAGGCAGCCTGACCCAAGCGGAATTAATCAATTGTATGCTCTTTCAGCAAACCAATTACTTTTATTCTTTGGCTTTTGGCTTGTCCAAATGCCAGTTTATAGTGATACTGTCGTAAGTGACAGGAAAGTGTGGTAAGTCTGATGTGTCTCTCCCTCTCTCTGGCAGGCACTGTACTGGATTTGTCATTCTATGTAAAATACTAACTGCTGTATGATAGCTACAGGACTACGTGTTGTCATGCCAATTAGTATGCTCTCTTTTTTTCAACTTTTTTTCCCCTCTACCTTTTCTTAATTCAGTAAACGGTGCCTACTAGACTCATTTTGTATTCAGGTTTATTCTCCAGCTGCACTGCTGAGCAATGTTAGGATCTCACAAAAGGTAATGAGAAAGGTTGTAGGATTGGGGGTTTTTTGTTTTTATTGGAGGCATTTTAAAATCTTAAACAGTAAATAAGCAGATTTTCCCTTTCACATATATAAAAATAAAAAAGGAAAAATCGAATATAAGCCATTTTTGGTAACTCACCAATCTTTTAGCCTTACGACCATTGTGATTCCTTCTGTTTTTTATAGAGCACACTGTATATATTTATCAATGTAGGTTTGTTGCCTGCCAACTTGACTAATTTACCTTGCTTTTTGTATCATGTAAAGGGATAAACTAGACCTTCTAAATACTAAAATATAACATTGTATGCCACCCGCAAATTGTCTATCATTCATTTCCCTAACCTGCCTTCATATGAAGTTTTTTCATGTCTCTAGGAATTTTCACCATCTATTTCTACTGCATCTTTCTTCTAGCTGAACAGGACATATTACAAAGACCACTATACACCGGATTTATGCAGTAACTATAGAGCATTCTATTTTTACATCACATTTATAAATATATAGCATTCTATTTTTACATCATATTTATAAATTTTAACATTTTGGTTGTTTTTATAACTAGCAGCATCCACAAACCCAGGGTTTTTAATGAACTTAAAATTTCACTTAGTATCAATACACATGAATGCTCAGATTATTCTTTGAGTACTTTTTAAATTGTATATGTCAGCAGTGGGTTTTAGCCATCATTAAACTAATTCACTTGCTTTCTTAATCTTTCATGTTCCCTTCAAAATTGTAGTAACTTGATCAATAAAACATCCTCTGAAAATGGGGCTATCTTGTTGCTAACTCCTTTTTCACAGTAACAATTGACAAGATACCTTTGGCTACCATTAAGTAGAAGAAGCTTTGTAACACAGATATTAGGTTTAATATTCTTGATGATGTACATAATACCTCAAATAACCTAAATTTTCAGCCTCTTGGATGAGTGCTCCTTTGCAACCATGAGAGTGTTTTAAAATAATAAAGATATTCCTTCTCTAAACTGTTGTAATCCCAGAGAAAGCCTAAAGATTATTCTGCTATTGTAAGTTGTATTTCTAGTTTATACAAATTCATTTAAGTTCTGTTGAACAGATGCAAGTATAACAGAAACCAAGATTGGGAGGCACTTCAAGGTGATAATCTGCAGATATGGTCTTGATTTAAATGGGACAACATCAGAACATATGGAGTAAATTTAATTGTCCTACCTTGATTGAACACAATCAGGATGCAGACACTTCTGTTATTCTTTTGTATTTGCTTCCCAGGAGGTTAGGAGTGTAGCTTCTGTCGCTATAGAGTTCTACTTGAAAGAAGGTAAAAACATTGTTCCCTAAGGAAAAAGCAAAAGCAGGTGTATCATAAACCTGCCTGTGCTGCTGCAAACATGTGCATAGCACATATAAACTACAACAAATGAAACATTCCATCTTTATAATCAATTGAAATACATTATGCACATATGGATGAAAGACAAAGCTTATAATACTCCACCAAGATGTGAAAATACAGTAATGCTTGGGAGAAAAAAAATTTGAAGATAGGTCTTGCCACCTCCAATCCTCACCCCAATTTCTTTGCTTACCCAGGTTTCACCCCATTTCTGTGACAGATCAGTCCCCTTTTCCTTCTTGCCTCCTCCCTTTCATTTCACTTATCTCTAGGCCCAACGTCCTCACCCTGCCACATTGTCTCCTGTTACACATCTTCTCCCTATACAGTGCCCACGGTGTTCTGTTCCTCAGTTCCCTGTTCAGTTCTGCATCTCATTCCTCTTGCTTTGTTGGTCCATCCAAGCTTCCTTCTTACCCCACTTCCCAGAGGAAACACTCACTCATTCTCTTGCCAGTCTTTGAGCTGCATCTTCATCTTTCTCCCCTCCTGCCTGTATGGCTCCCACTTTCGAATCAGGCACGCTCTTCTTTTAATTGCTTGGTACTAGCAAAGGGTGGAGGATCATCCTTATAGCAGCCTTCCAGTACCTGAAGGGGACCTACAAAAAAGCTGGAGAGGGACTGTTTACAAGGCCATGGAGTGATAAGAAAATGGGTAATGGCTTTAAGCTGAAGGAGGGTAGATTTAGATTAGATATTAGGAAGAAATTCTTTTTTGTAAGGGTGGTGAGGCACTGGAACAGGGTGCCCAGAGAAGCTGTGGTTGCCCCATCCCTGGAAGTGTTCAAGGCCAGGTTGGATGGGGCTTTGGGCAACCTGGGCTAGTGGAGGGTGTCCCTGCCCGTGGCAGGGGGGTTAGAACTAGGTGATCTTAAAGGTCCCTTCCAACCCAAACCATTCCACAATTCCATGGTCATTAGACAGAGAAGTTCCCTTCTTAGCTCAAAGCCCAGTCCAGGCATGACCAGCAGGTACAACAAAGAATCTGCTACGATGCCCATGGCAACCCATGTAGTTCTTACTTACTATATGCTAACTGTAATTGCATTTAGCAGACTTGTCTGATTTCTGGTTGATTCTCAAGAGGAGGGCAACTGGCACATAAGTGATGTAAAAAAACCCCTCATGTCCAATCTTTCTTCCAAACATGGAGAGAAGTTTAGAGATACCGAAAGGGAAAGTGACCTGTATTATTAACAATAGCAATGTTTAATATTTTTATAATATGTATATATGTTTTATTTCCAAGGTTGTTCAACCACCCATTATGAAGACTGTCTATGAAGAAGAGATGGTTTATGTATGAACTGTCTGCTATTATCGCTGCCATTACAAACAGCATACCCTCAGGTATATTTGACTTAAAATAATTTAAAATTACAGCCAATACCACTATATTAACTTAGCATCTATACAATTCATTACATTCACACAAAAAGAAAAAGCAATTTGTGTTGTACAGAAGGAAATAAAACTCTCTTGCTTCGATCCTAGAAATAATCCAGCCAGCAAACTTTCTGCAGATGTTTGTGTATAGAGCTCCTGTGGAAACTGCTTCATTGTCTGCTATGCACAGGAAAAAGGGGAAATGAGGCATACGTCAACAGATCAAAGAGCACACTGGAACAGTGAATAAAAAAATCACACCACAAATCAAAATGAAGTAGCAAAATTTATGTTAAGTGATTTCCACTGGTGTTTAATACAAATTTCAGGACGGTTTGTTACAAATTTTTAGTCATTATTAAACAGCAGAATCTGCAGATCAGCCGAGTCACAAAAGGGAAAACAGCAGTTTCCAATGCAAGGAACTTTTTCCTAGTGTCACTAGAGTTCCTGCTGTCTCCCTGTCTGCCCTGCATTTTGGTTGTCCTCTTCAGATTCAGTGGATTTGTAGATATGGCACAAGTCCCTGCCTTGGTTTTTGCTGAAAATAAAAACACCAACATTTTTTATATGAGTTAATTGTTATTGACTCGATACTTCAGAATTAGTGTAAGAAAAAAGGTTGGTCACTTTCTTTACTTTATAGCTGTCTCATACTTGCTTAAAAACTAAGCAAGGTCTAAACCAGTAAGTACCATTCTCATGTATCCCTGTACCAGTGGAAATAGGCAAAAAGTACATGCTATTGATAAAGCAAGCCAAAACCAATTAAGCCAAAGCTCAATTCTAACAAAATTATCTTTCTCTAATTGACATTTGTATACATTCACAAGTCTGCTTTACCAGCATAGGAAGTCACGCTGAACCAAAAAAAAAAAAGTAATTTGCAATTAACAATTAAAATGTTTAGTATTTATATAATGTGTACTTCTATAAATTTATGTAATTAGACATTTCAGGTATATATCTGATTAAAGAACTTCAGATTTCAAAAGTGAAACTTACAGCCTTTTTTCTACACTGGGCACACTTTGCAACAATAAGCCATTTTAAACTGCATTTCCTATATAGTTGTCTGCGTCTCTTTTCTTTCTTCTATTTCAGTATTTCTGCTTGCCTTCCTTTTGCCAATACTGTAATATTATTTTTCTCAAGTAATATAGATAATTTGAAAGTATTTTAAAACCACGCCCTTCATTAAGCTTTTTGAAAACTGAAATGCCATGAAGTAAAAATACAGAAAGTCCTACTCAGATTCAAAAGTTCTTATCAGGAACAATGTCTTTCTCCATTTCCCCTTCTTACAACTGTTCAGACTAGTTACAGTTCACTTTACAGTGGATATTCTACACTTACAAATAGTAGCTGATCTTACTACTTCTAAAACAGGCACCATTTTTCTAAAAGAGGCAGCTGATACTCACTCTGCAAGCTGTGGAAGAGAAACAGCCGATTTTGCTCAAGGCCGTACGAGAATTCAGGGTTTGGTTTCTTCTGATGTCACATTTTTGTTAAACTAACAGAACAGCATACTAAAATCTTGCCAGATCAACATATCAGTGTGAGAGCCAAAGCAAACATTGCATTAGCCTCTACACATGGAAAATCTACATCACGCACATGAATAAGACTGCATGATGCTCAAGAGCTTATCATCACCATCTCCCCCCTGGAAAATTCTACAACTGAAAATGCTTTGTAGACTAGACTAAGAGCTATACATACTCAGAAGTCACGATTAATAGCACAGGGCAGCAACCTAATTAAAATACAAGCAGATATTTATTTACATTTCCCATACGAATGCTGCAGACTCCTAAGACTTTGGGCTTGAAGAAACACAGCTATGTTTTAACCTCTGATTTATATCACAAGAGTTTTATTGCAAGTTACAATAATGCCATTGCTAACCAAAGCTTCCAAAGCCACTTAATTCATTAAACAGTATCTTACTGTAATGGCAGTTTAGAATACACCAGCAATTCAGGATCAGATCCTACTTTCAAAGACACCTTATTGCATCTCATTCTTGAAACAGATCTGGGTTTATGGAAATTAAGCAGGTCCCTCATTTTATCACAGGGGATGAAGACACTTAGCATCTAAATTTAAATAATTTATTTTTTTCTAGAAGACAATTGGTTCTACTTAGCTTAGCAGCTAACAACTTGCAAAAAACTGGGTTGTCAGCTGTGACATGCTTACTGTTCAGACTAAAACAAAAGCAAGAAAAGAGACTTTGACAGTGACACTGTATTAATGGCAGTCAAAACTGCATGCATGTTATAGATTACATGCATTCTGTACCCTTGTTGAAGAGATTTCTTTTATTCATTCAACTGTTTCTTGTCCTCTCCTCCCTGTGGCTAAGTGATTGTAAAATTACATTTAAATAGCAGAAGTGGCATCTTTAAATACTAGCTCAGAACACAACTGCATCTGAAAATAGCATATGCATTTTGGTTTTCTTCTTAAAAGCACCTGACTAGTGCTGCTCTGTCCTTTTACTGTCTCTCTGCAGGGTCAATATAAAAACATTGCATCTTTGGCGTAGATCGCCATTTTAGTGTGATTACATTACTCTGTAACAACATTAATAAAATGTACTCTGGACTACTCTTTTTGCTCCTCCCTCTAGCGTATCTGACATCATAAAAATAATGCTTGTATTTATCCAGGCAAATGTTAACTATTTGGTTTCAGCACAGTTTTGGCATTCTGGTAATTCTTTTCTACATGATGTTCAGTTTATAACCTGCATCACTTCAGATATAATACACAGTCTTACTAAGCTGTTGCAGACACTTGAGTTTGGCATGTTTCTGATAAGCATGTAGATGAAAAGAGGAGACTTCAGAGGAATAAGTCAGTCGCAGTGGAGGATGCCAATCACTGACTAATCTGATACCTATGCATATGACATGCAGTTAGTATGAAATAGTAACTTACTTGCAAATCAGAAAGAGATTTTGTCTTCCTTATTTATGCACCAAGACATTTCCCCCCAAAGAGGAAATAGAGTTGCAAGATACATAGTTGTTAAAAGAGACATGAGTCAGAAATTAACACAGCATAGCTTGTAGTGATAGTGAGAACAGACACTGTTTCTCTTAAATCTCTGAAACAACTATGCTTCAGTCTAAAACTTTTTACTTACAGTGAATTTCAACAGCAACCAGATACATGCTTATACATATGGACTATTCATATTCAAGGAAGTAAAATAGTGCTTGGTCACAGTTACAAAGAGTTAATGCATATCCCTTTATTGCACATAAAGCAGAAGTCAGAAATACTTTCTCCTCCCCCCCCCCCGATCATTTTCACACACGTATATTTACCAAAAAAATCAGGAAAAGCTTTTCAGTTCAATGTATTTCTCTTTTTCAATGGCTAACACATGATTTACAGAAAATATACATACTCAATTTTGCTTCAGTTTCTGGAGTTCATGGTACAATTATCCCTAAGGGTGCCTTTTGGTGGTTTCTTCAGGAATATTCCGAGACAGCAGCAATGGTTTTTGGAACTTGCTTTGTATCCATACTCGTTGCATTTTCACTTTTTTCTTCCTGTTTACCTGTAATCGCCGATCAACTAAATTCTGTACTTCAGTTAATCCAGCCAGGTTGAACATGTTCCATACCTCATCTATTTTTTCACACGAAGAATTATTGTAATTAAAAAAAAAAACATTTGTAGAATGTAGTAATTAACAACCTGCAGTTCAACCAGAGATGGAACTAAATCTGTTTTGTGATTTGAAAGACCAAGGAAACTGCCTGTAAGAAGTTTTCTGTTATAAATTCATTTTCACAGCTCTCAATTTATATTACAGTAAAAAATATTATGTTGAGGCCCAAACCATATTGGTTATTACTCATAGCATTCCTAGATCCCCTTTCTTTGGGAGGATCAGTGTGCCAGAGTTGAGGAAAACAAATGCATGCCATTTGGTCACTGTTCACATATTATCAAGATAAAGCTATTTCACCTGCCAAATAACAATCCACACATTTATGCCAACATCATTGCCTCCTTCTTATCAGTCAACACTGGAAAACTTCAAGCTTCATCATGATTAAGCACAAAACAAGACATTTAAAAACTGAGAAGGCTCTTTGAATTCAAGTGATTTCCTATACATGTCCCACATCCTTCCTTTTCACTAAAATTACTCAGTCTGGTATAAATCCTGAAATCCTGATCTATCTCTATTACTTACAGTCCAGGTTGCAGAGGGTAAAAAGGAGAAAAGAAAAGAAAAGAAAAGAAAAAGAAAAGAAAAAAAAAAAAAAAAAAAAGAATTGTGATGCTCACTTTCACAATTTCCAGGAGCCGCCTTAACATATACCAGTCTAAGCTTACTGCCAACAGAACCAAGCAAGTGGATGGGCAAAGAGCAATAGTATCCATAACCAGGAATTTAAGTTTAGCTCCTGTAGAAAGAGCAGACTCACAGCCTAGATTCACCAACACAGCAGAACAAAGTATCAAAGCACTACTATCAACTGTGCTTCCAAGCATGTTTATCTCAATTTTAAGAAATAAATCAAGTATATCTTTAACAAAATTTGAGCATACCGTTAGACCCAAGATGCTTAGACAAAGAGAAATTTCCTGTGATGTCTGCAAGCAATCTTGCAGGACCTCAGATGCAACAAGTGTACACATAAATGGAATTATTTGCTTACAACAGTCAGCTTTGGGCTTTGTAAAAGCAGAGAATTTTAAAAAAAGGCAATAAAACCTTTTTTACAATTTCTGTTCTAAGATGAGCTTTTATAACCCAAATCATCTTGAGACGCACTCAACCCTTTCTATAGAAATATACAGTTTCATACCTTTGGTAAAGAAATATACCCTGGTTCCATCTCCTCGTACATAAAAATTTTCTGACAAGCAATGACCTAAGAAATTAGAGCAGTAATGAAAAAGGACATGTCACTTTATTTCAAAAAGAATTAAAATGAACAGTGAACTACAAAAGCATTCAGGAATTACCTTTCTTAAAACGAAGTTGAGCTGTATCATATCTTCCATAGTCTCGAAATAATAACATTCCTCCAGGTTTCAGGAGTTTAGCCAACCTGTTTACAACACCTTGCATCCTTAGAAAATAGATGGGATACTGGTGAAATCTGCAAACATAACTGTTTTTTTCTAGATGCTTGCAATATACATAGGTTTCCAAAACTACAGTGAGAAGATGTGTCTATATTTACTATAAAAAGGCCAGGTACTAGTGAACAGGAAGAACTCTTTAGAAAAAAAGCCTCTAGACCAAAAATTTAAAAGGAACTTTAAGAGAATACAAACTGGAAAGAGAAAAGGAGCCCTTCTCCTTCACTTCAACAGAATCTAAAGGATGAATTAAAACACAGTTTTTGAGTATATGGGTCATATGGGTCAATGAATTAACAGTTAGCTATGTGCACTGGTGACCTAGACTGAGCCTTCTTGCTGTACATTGCAAAATCAAAAACTTACCTGATTTCTTTATGGAGATACTGATCATACAAAATCAGTATCTCCACACCTACTGTTTGAGGATGGAAAGAAGAATCTGCATAGTACCTCAGGAGAGGAATCTGGCAGAACTCCGTCTGGAGATATTGCTAGTTAGAAGAGGAAAGTCTGCATCCTGCAAAATGCTGACAAGTTTGTGAATCTTGGTGGTATCATCAGCTCTTCCTTATCAAGATTACACCAGCCTGCTGAATGTATGATAGGAATAAGTACCATACACAGTACTCTTTCCTCTTCACTAGACCAGAGCATCTTCATTCTCTTTTTAATCTTACCTTGGAGCTTCTTATAAATGCATTTGCATTACATCTCATCCTACGTTACTAATAAATAATGGCTCGGGTTTACCTCACTCTTTCAGAATAAACTGAAGGACTCAGTTTTTCCACATTCATGAAAGACGACAGAAGGCAGTTTGCACCTGGCAGGCTGCAAGGTGGAAAAGTCCGCTTGCCTAACTCAACCCTTCCTCCCACAGGGAAGCGGACAGACCATGTAGAAGATGTGGAACTAGAGTGAATGCTAAATGAATGGAAAGGAAAGGCAGGGTGCCATATTTGAAAAGAACTAAAGAAGAGTAAGTCCTACTTAACTCTACAAAATCAGCATACCATTACTGTGTACGAAGAAAACCTCCTTACACCATCCCTGTCTCTCAGGTGGCCTTATCCCCTTGCCCCAAGAATGTCAGAACTAAAGCACTAACGCAATTTGATCCTTACACAAAAGCAGCGCAGGCATCTAACTCTGATTTTGATGGGACAGAATGAGGAGGTAGTTCAGCAGAAAATAGTATCATATCTACAAACAAATTAGAATAAAAAGCAGAATACACTTTTTAAACACAGAATTCCCTTAGAAGAAGCCAAGTGCTTTAAAAGTTGTCCTCTTTGCTCGTACTCAACCTAGGCAACCAAGCGTGCTGCCACAAACAGAAAAGGCAGCACCACCTAAGAATAAGACACTGCTCAAGACAGGTAGTTGTGCACAGAATTACAGACTTTGCCTATATAAACATAAGTTTTATGCACAAAGAAAAAAATGTACATGCATAAAAAGTGAAAGTGCTTTAAAAAAAATCTCATCCTGTAGGACTAAAGCACATTAATTATATGGCTTGAAGAAAGCTTTCAAATTCTGCAACCAACTTTTAGAGGGGCCTTTAGCAGAATTGAAGTGTGTTAAAAGTGGGGTACAGGAGTAGCAATTATCAAAAACTAAACACAATAGCCTGAAGAGAAATCACTAAGTAACAATTGTACTGAATACAAATGTGTCCTTACGTGTATTTTCAAGGTCTCTGAAGTACTTAAGTTCTGCATCCTCATTCTCTTGGTTTTCTTTTTCATTTCTCACTTTCAAAGTTTCCAGAAAAAATATATACTGAGCAAAATCAATCTGGATTACATTTGCCTTTATGCAATCATTTTAATTCTACAAGATGACGGTCACAACTAACAAATCTTTGGAAAGTGGGTCTCACAACATAGATAATTACACAGAAATCTTTATGTGTGTATACACATACACACAAAAGCATCCATGTCAGACTTTAGATATTGACATGGGGGCAGGGGGGAAGGGAAAAAAAAAAAAAAAAAGACAAACACGTTCTCAAATGACTAATAGGAGAAGATCCACCAAAATTCTGACAGAACATCTGATTACTGCTTCTACAGGCAAAGCAATTGAATGAATGCATCTCTATTGTTCAGTTTCTTCCTGGCAGCATCACCACAGTTACAGAGATCTGAAATCTACTGCTTGAATTGTTTTTGAAATCTGGACCCAGGCTTTGCATAACTCAAGTGCTCATCTCTGAACAAACAGGAAGGAGCAATATCCTATATGGGAAAGATTTTTCTGTAAGGCTAATCATTAATAACTTAGGCAGGGAAACAGTTCTCAGACTAAGGCAAATACTGTTCTGTTTGCCAAGCCCATTTTAATGACATTCTTAAAGTAATAAATGTATTACCGCACATACAGCATGTATTTCCCTTCATGTGATCTAGTTAAAGGAAGAGTCAGGGAATTTAACTTACAAGCCTTCTTCTGCAATTTTCCCATTAAAAAAGGGGATTTTCACAATCAGCCAGCCTTAACAGTCATGAAGTTTGGTTCATTAGACATTGAGACATTAGTAACAAGGCTAACAGCACTCAATGTAACACTATGCATGAAAATTAGATCAAGTTTTCTTAATCCAAACAAGTTACAAAATTCTGAATGCATTTTGTTTTAGAAGGCCTGCATGTAAGCATTTGCATGTGGCTAAATCAGCAACCTAAGTCTCTATCAACACATTGTAAGGTGTTAAACCTCATGAATGTCTGATTTTGATCACTAAAAATGATTTTCTTCTAGAAGACCAGCAGTCCAGTTTTTTTAATTTGTAATTTTCTTGAATCATTGTCACTTTCACTAGGGATTTATTTAGTTACATTATACCCATTGTATTTTGACAGAGACAGGAGGCTCACTAATGAATTAACCAGACCAGCTTTTCTCTTGAAGACTAGAAATGGGAAGCAGCATTTAAAATACCTTGGTTTATATATGTATATATATATATAAATATATATATATAAGCTTACTAAATAATAAATTAAAGATTCATCAACTTCTTTTGCTGTTCTTGAAAACCTCCAGTGATAAAAGATTTAACCCATTTGCTTTGCCCTTTAGTCTTCATTTACCTGTCAGGATGAATAGTAGAGAGCACAAAGACAAGGAGAATGACATCCAGGATCTCATCTGGAAAAGGATAGGGTAAAGCATCATCACACACATCATGAACAAAGGCAGAACACCAGGCTGAATTGTAGGACGAATGTGACTGTCAGGAAAAAGATGAAAAGAGGCACAGAGAGAACAGTAGTAGTTAATACGTTTACTGTGACTCAAGAAACTTTTTTTCTTCAATTATTCAGCATTGTAAAACATCTCATATAAAAGCCTATTCTGTCTGCTATCTTACTCAAGCTGGGAGGCAAGCTCACTGATGGTATTCATTCTTCTCTGCATAGAGTAAGACTTTGTTCTTTGGAATATTGAAAACTTCAGTTAAAATTTGTCAAAGCCATCACATTCTTTTTCATGAAGATGGCTTCCTGGCAGCCTCCTGAATTACAGGCTTATAAGGTACTCTAAAGCAAGCATATGAATTACCTTTACCAGCTCCACTGCTCCTGAAGCAAAATCACAACAGTATAGAAAGGTTCCAGGTGTATTGCTAGGAAAACAAAACCAACATCAGTTAAAAAATTATTATTGTAAAAGATGAAAGTCTACATCAGTGTTCATGGAACTACAGAGGGCCCTTTGGGGTTCTCCACAGGTTCGATCAAGCATGCCTTATTGATGTCTAGCACATGGAAAGCCACATAGGTTGTAATGAACCAATAGGGCAGACAAATTCATAAGAATACCAACAGGCAGTTAGTATAAAAAGGAGAACTGTAGCTTTGTCAGGGAGGAAGTGAAAAGGAAAAGAAAGAAGGTCACAGAGGGCTGTCAGGATTGATGACAATGTCCTGGTGTTGTATTACATAAATACGGCACATTTTCTTACAGAAGCACTGCATTAAGTCTCTCTCATTAGCCCATGTATGCAGTTTAATTACCAATATGATTTGGGCAGGGGAGAGGTGTTGCAAAAGTCATCCACAGTTTTGTAGAGATCTGGGTTCCCATGTGCCACCTTGCTGTGCTTTTGATTATGATTAGGCAGTATTGGTTGTTTCCCTCCATTATCCTTTATGTTTTGTAAGCCAAGATGAATAAGAATTTCCTGTGGCACTGTTTTCCCTTCCTTTCCCATCCAAGACCAAGCCAGCTGCAAATTTCCTTGTACAATTCATCAGATACTAGTAACTGTAGGGAGAAATTTTTTTAACTTCTGAAAAATTAATTTAAGAGAAACTGAGCAAGCCCCTCAAAACCTACTGAGGGATGACCTCATGGTCAACTCATGATCAATTAATCTCTCTTAAAAAATATTTCAGATTTTGCACAAACAGTTTCTTTAGAAAGGGAATCAATAAACTCTGGCAGTGCCTATAAAATCTCACAGTATACACAGCTGAGTTAGTGACCTCTCTCCCAAGGGCTCAACAGGAGAACCCTTGTGGACCAAAATATATTCCATCCTTGTTGCTGAGCAAAACTTTTATCAGCTCTGTGCCCACCGTGAGAGTTGATGAGTTGAGATATTTATCATTGATGAGGACAAGCAGCCTGTCTTTGGACCCAGCCAGTCCCTTGGCTGATTACCTAATTGACTTGTCAGGATGTTATTTCATTTTTTAGAGCAGAACAGGAGCTATGTAGAAAGTCAACTTAAAACAAAGACACAGCTTGATCTGGACGGTGATTTCATCATGCATTGTACTAAAAAGCAGTAACTTAAAATTTAAGGAGGGTAGGGGGAAGTGGTTTAAAAGTTACGTTACAAACCTAAGTGCAAAATTTTTTTGCAACCAGGGTACACTCAGACTTGACACTGGCCTCTTTCTGTATATATATGAAAGGCAATTTTTGTATTATTAAATTCAGAGTAAACCCAAGTGTTCTGTAAAGCCAGGCCTGCTAAGAGATGAGAGATGTTTCCATCACGTCATATACAAGACAAATGTGTGAGTTGTTCAATGTATCAACCAAAGTGATTGACTGAAGGATTTGCATAAGAATAGAGATCTCCAGAAAAAATACCCAATGAGCGGATTCTTAATTATCAGAAATACCAACCTATGACTGATGCCTCCTATGAGGAAAACACAAAAGTTTGTCTCATCTTTTTTAATACAGCCACATGATATCTTTTCCCTATATAGTTTTAGTTTCCAAAGTTTCATGTGAAACAGGGCTCCCCTTTCATTACACGCTGTATAAAGCAAAGCAGTTGTTGTGGGATGAAGATGCAATGCTAACACAGGTTTCATGACCCTGGTGCATCACTCGATTCCTCCTACACTCTGTTTCCATATCTGCAAAATGGAGTATTTTTGTATAGTGGTGATGCTAGCAATCAGAATTCATTTATAGAATAACAAACTGTGCCATACTCAAGCTCTTGAAGGCATGAATAATAAAAAAAAAAAAAA
>VXBL01006261.1:4692715-4709694 GCA_013400195.1 Aramus guarauna
AAAAAAAAAAGAAATCTGTTTCAGCCTTTCATACATACACAGCCTTTCCAATAAAACCTTCCTGCCTACGTGGAAGGGAGGACATGCTGTCATAACAGCTTTTTCTAAAACCAGAAGCTAAGTGGATTAAGATGTTTCAAGGAATTAAGGAATGCAATACAGGACTTGTGCCTTCCTTGACACTAAAACCTGAAGCAACATGACAAAGTGTACCAGCCAAATTCAGAAATAATACAACTTCTTACCAGTAGATCACATGCCATCTATTGTCTCTGATTTTGGGCCTTTTGAAGATACATCTGCTAGCTTTATGGCAACATATAAGACAGCAGAACATTTCACCTGCCTGAGATTATCTACAAGAATCAGTCTGAACACACCTGAAGACAAACCTCTTCAGCAAATACGGTCCCCTCCAAGACTGGGGTTGACCAGTACGAGGAGTAACTGATCCTACCAACATTATCTATGGTCTGACAGCAATGAGAATTTCAGGGCTCTGTAACAGTCCACTCAACACTTCCTGCAGCACTCGTCTGGCACCAACATTTAAAGAAAATTAAGACGATGAGAACAGAACTTTCATATTTGAAAATCCAGCACTACATACCACAGAACTTTCAAAATAGGAAAGACACTGTTTCCAGCACCACAACCAACCTAAAATCAGAAGAGAAACAAAAAGTTAAAATAAATGAGCAAATAAAATCACTTTTTTAAAAATTTTTGTCTTAAATTAGTTGGTAGGTAGGACCCATTAGACTTAAAGGTATGTTGGACAGAAAACATACAAAGAGCTCATACCACAACTCTCAAATCTCTTCTATGATCACATTTCTCCTCAATGTCTTTCTAAAGTTAGGAGAGAATCCATGTCACAAACTGCACAGGAAAATGCCATATTCTTGTCCAATTTCACCATTTGGCAAGAATGCGTCAAGTACTTGTACTTTAAGACAGAGCACTTTAAGAACAATGCACTTTAAGACATAACTTGCCTTAGGAAATTAGAAACCCAACTTCCAGTGAAAATAGAATCTGACAATCTAGCCCTAAACTCTGATGTGAAGAAACTTTAAAGGGAAAACAAAGCCCAGATCCTAGGTTTCTCTGAAAGTTTCTGCCATAAATGAACATAGTACATCACATTCTAAATGTTCACTTTCTCGATACTTACTAAATGTCTTTATCAGGCTTTTGAGCAATTAAGTGGAGTTCTATATGATGGGTAGAACATTTGCAGTGCATTACCTCTAATATTCTGTAAGTGGCATCACTACCAGGGAAGGATTCTAGACGGCCAAGTTCTCCACAGTTTTTACCCTGAGGATTGTCAGTAAGAGATTTTGCTTCTTTTTTATTACATACATATCCTTGTACAGAAGTAGAACCACCTCCATAATTTTTCTTCCAATATTTTTCTCCTTCCTCAAATATTTCATTTTTGTGTGAAAAACTGTTGGTACTATTTATTTTTGTGCATTCCGAAGATCTTTCTTCTGTTTTCAACTCTTCTCTCTTTTTTTCTGGAAGAATTTCTGGAAACTCCAGAAACAGCCAATTGCGATCCTTGAAAAAGTTATTTTTATGAGTCTTGTAAAATTCATTCCAATATTTACTGGCTTCTCTCTCATATTTATCTGAAATTAAAACAAAACCTTGGTGAATATGAGCTTAGCTACAAAATACTGTAAAGCAACATGGAATTTGATCCCCAAGCTTACAATTTAAAAATCTATAGTTTCCCACATTGTACACATTTAAATAAAAACATATGGATTTTGGGTCTTACCTTAATCTGTGCTCAAATTAACTCCCATGTGGGTTTAATTAGATTTTATGTCACTTAGGATGGGGCAGACAGGTTTTCTGCATCATCATTATTTTTACTTTTTTTTTTTAATGTAGTGACAAAATAGAACAGCATCACCAAAATATGCAATCATACTTTTCTTAGAGAAGTTTTCATGTCTCAAATTATAAAAGCAATGCATCTTTTCAATTAAATGTTCTCCATGTTATTCCTATTTAAGAAATATTAAATTGAATTTAATTTCATGATTTATGAAACTCTATGAACAATTGCAAATTTGTTGGTAGCTAGTCATTTCTCAAAAATCCCATCAATTAGAAATCCAGTTCTGTGAACTGGAGTGATAAATGCTACTGCATAGCCAATAGACAGTAATTCACTCTTAACCTTTCAACAAGGCAGTTTTGACAGAAAATAACAATACAGTCAGAAGCAACATACTGGCTTTCTTACTTTCAAAACACTTCAGAGAGTCTTACAATAGACTTTTGTGTTAACTTTTAATTCACAAAACATTCTAACTGAATATTAGAATGTCAAAGAATAGGACTAGAAGGTATTTCACCCAGTCAGGGAATTTATACCCCTTCTCCACAGAAATTTGTCCAACTTGTTCTTAAAATACCACTTTTCACAGAGGTTTGACAACTTTTTTCAGTAATATATTACAGTCCTTCACCATCTGTACAGTTAGAAACCTTTTCCACTACCTAACCTGAAATTTCCTTATTGCAATTCTCGTCCCATTAACCAAGCAGATAAAGCAAAGATAACTCGCTTCTCTTTGCAACACCTATTTACTTATTTCAAGTCTTGTACTATGTCTTCCATAAGCATTCTCTTTTCTAGACTGTCTAAACCTAACTCTCTTCTTTGCACAGAAGTCATGATTTTTAGACTACTGATCATTTTCATTTTTCTTCTCTAGATTCTATCCAATTGATTTACTGCTTTTTGGTGTTGTATTCTGGTAAAGGCATTATCAATGCAGAGCAAAAGGAATATTTTACGAGGCTTACAGGCTGTAATCCTGTTTATAACTCCCAGCTTGCCATTTTGCAACAGCATGACACTGCTGATTCAGCTAGTGATTCACCACAACCCTCAGATCATCTTCTGCAAAATGACTACCTAGCCAATTGTTCCAGAACCTAGTATTTTTTTCAAGGAATTATTCCTAAGCAAAGTATTCCACATTTATTTGTAACAAATTTATATCTTTCAGATCCTTCCCCCCGCTGCCCTGCTTGCCCGGGTCTTTCTGAATCCTAATACTGTTCTCCATCATACTTGAAACATCTCTTCACTTAATATCATCTTCTAGTCTCCCATTTCCTGACGTCACTAATGAAAAGAGAAAGCAGAACTGGACACGAAACAAAATGCTGCTCTGCCCAGCACAGCCTTCCATTCTGAAAGGATCTCTCTAGGCATTCATTCACCCAAAAGCAGTTTCATTAGCTCTCACTCGCCTAACTTGCTTATGAAAATGTCAAGTAAAGCAAGTCAGAAGCCTGACTAAGGATAAATTTCAGGACGTCTGCTGTTTTTTCCTTATCCCCAGGGCTTGTAATCTTCTCCAAGAAGGAAATTAGCTTGACTTTACATGATTTATTCTTGAAAAATATTTGTTGGCCAGTATTCATCTCCTTTGTTTTTCCAAACCCAGTGTCTGCAAGCTCTGGATTATCTCTTCCAGTATTTTTCCAGGAATTGAAACTAATTATCTGATTCTTCTCTTTTTCCCACCTCCCATTTGAAAAACTAAATATTCTCTTTTCTGCTTCCCCAGTCATCCATGTACTCTATGGATGTACTTTGTAACCTGTTCTTTCTCAGTACGAGAACAAGATCTTTCCTCCTTCTCGGTAGCACTAATTGTGCTAGCCACTGGACTGCAGCTAACCTTTTCAAAGGAAGGCTGATAAAAAGATAAGAAATACAGCTTTCAATGTCTCTTTTGTTGATGGTTTTCCCTTCCTCATCCCTCCTAAGTAGCAAACCAAATCTTTTTCTTGTTTTTTTCCCCTCATTCCCAAAGCATTTACAGAACTGTTTCTTGTTACCCTTGATGCCTCTTGCTAAGTGTACATCATCTAATGTGTTGCCTTTTTTATTTTGTCCCTGCTCACTTACACTGACCCACTGGTTCTTTTAATATAAACGCACAAAGTAAATATATGATGCATTTCTCCTACTACTCTCATTTAAATCTTAACATACTATTTCTTAAATCGCTACAGCTTTTCAGAGATAAACAACGCTGAGAATTATCATTAGAGGCACAGACAGGCAGTGGGAAGTGGCAAGGAGGTGGCAGAATGCCTTGTCCTAGAAATCTGCATATTTTTTTTAATTTAACATTTAATACATCTAATTGTATTATTAAAGGGCAAGACCCAGCCACGCAGAGTAATTGTACAGACTTGTTTTATAATTTAAGTGCAGAGTTGATTGAGGTCATATATCCCGGATTTCAATAGTCTAAGTTACACATTGATAGACTGCTCAGCTTCAGTATAAAAAACAAACCTTCTACTCAAAAGGTTCTTAAATCATTATCATTCCCTGTTATAGTCACTACTTTTCTACAAGTCTGCTCAGGACCCTTGTACTTAAATTCCCATCAAGTTTTCCAGATTCCAGAATTGAAGGAAAGCAATGGCTAAAGTCAGCCTTTCAAATTGTCAGTATGGTATTACATAGGTTCAAGTGAAAGAACACTTTACTTTCCGTTCTTTCACTGATTACTCCTGCACCATTGTGTAATAACCACACATGCAGTATTACTATAATTTTTTTTGTTTCATTTTGTATATTTAAGTAGTCTGACAACTAAATTTTCCAGAAGTATGTAAAAATGACAAAACTAATAAATGTATAACCTTCTGAGACAAAAAAATTCCTTACTTAGTCAATTGATTTTTCTCATTAACAGAATCTTTCAACACTAGCATGCATGCCTGAGAAGAAATTGGACATGCTAACAAGTAAATCAAATTCCTAAAGGTAGTATCATGAGTTCATTCAGTTTAACTTCTCTTAACGAGGCTCAACAGAACTATTCTATTTTAGTGATGTAATAGTATTGTTGAAATCTGTCTTCTCTTTTTCCTTTACTGTAGTTTCCAAGGCCCCAAAATAACCTGCTCATTAGCTTCAGTCTAGTTCATTGTTTACACAAATAGGCCAAAATGTACTTCTACTTGCAGAATGAAGCTGAAGCTTTCTGAAGGAACACTATCAGCAATGCTCACCTATTCAAGTTCTAAACAGAGGGGCATTCATAGGAAATGTCCTTGGATTCTTGTATTTCTTGGCAATAGACAAATGCCTGATTATTGCATTTCTCACCAGCACAAACTAACTTCTAATTGATTGTAGATGAAGAATGAAAGGTTCCATGAGCCACATGGTTACATAGCTTACTTTTCTATTATGAACTATTTTTCAACTTTTTATACAAACCAAATGAAAATATTAGATGTCATTTTTGAAAAACAAACATTTTACTGTTGTATTTAGATAAAGAATGAGAGACTTTAAAAAAGGCAGGATGGCAATCCCAGAGCATTCAAAGTGATGAAGAGCACACAATCCAAGACACATTCACAGGTAATTCAAACTCCAACACATGCCCTAGGTACATCAATGGAACCGAGCACAGGATCATAATGACACTATCTAATTTGACAGGTTCAAGACACACTAAGTAAACTGAGGCCCAGGACAACCAAGTAACTGTTTTCAGAGCATCTTTCTAATAAAGGAACAAATTAAGAGTCCAGTCTTCTGTGTTACTATCAAGCTGATACTCCAGCTTTAGTATACATAACTATCATAGAGTTTAGTCTAGGGTTTGGTTTGACAGTTTGAACCTAGAGCTATCATTCTTCAGAAACACAGAATACATTACGTTTCCCTTCTGAAGACAGGCATGAAATTCCTTAATCATTTACAGAGCAGACTCTGCATGATGTATTGGAACACCATCCACACGAAGTGAACTCACTGCTTCCTGAAGCGCTCCCAGCTCAGCCAGGCCAAAGCAGCAAGCTGGAACCAGCTAGGACAAGCACAACTTTCATGGCACCTAACTGCAATATGGTGCAATGTACAAACACTAGCTCTCTAAACAGTCCACAAATCATTACAAAGCATTTGAATATTGGACATGGGAACTTTCATCCCCATCATCCTAGCTGGCTTTAAATTCATTCCCTTTGATGAAGTCACAGCCCTGTGTGGTAGGAGTTTTATGCTGAAGAACCGCAAAAGGAGCCAGAACGTGCAACTGCACCATACTGATATACTTGTTTTACAAAAAGCCTATTGCCCCTCCAAATGCTGAGGGGCATTGCTAAACTGAATTGCTAAAAAGCCACAACACTTTGAGACAATCTTTTAAGGCAATAAAGGGAAAAGAAACCCAAAACAACCAACCAACCAATTTAGACAGGAGAATGCAGAAATATAGAGTGTTCATGGATTTTAAAGCATCTTTAAATGCTCTAATAAATAGCATAAAATAGGAATTTTTAAGCCATTATGAATTTGTTACCTTGGTCTTCCCATTGGACTTTCACAAGTGAATTCTCTGCTGCTCTTTCCTTGGCATTCTCCTCTTCTTCTTGTGACCACTGCATGTGGTCCCTGCAAAAGGCAGTTGAAGAACCAGTCTTTAAATAGGATTTTCCATAATATTTTTCCCAGAGAAAACAGTCACAAACTAGCTACACTGTCTCAAATACATTTTCTTTTTGAATGCAAGCAAATGACCACAAGGAGACTGACAGTTAAAAACTAAGTTTCAATGTATGATAGATAAAAATTAATTACCAGTTAGGTAAAACTCAAGTGATTAAGAAAAATCTTCCAACTGCAGAGAGACTGAAGTAGTATGCATTTTTTTCTTAATAAAAGGATTAACATATATCTTGTAAATTGAGCGCATTTATAGGATTGTATTTTGAGTATCCCATTAGAATTGTGTTTAGCTGGATATAATAATAGACCTAACAACAAACATCCTGATGCAAGAAACTTCTCACATTACTAATGTTTATGATGAGGAACAAAGGTCATTTAGCAAAGGAAATCGGAGGCTCCTGAACCAGGGAGGATAATCCACCTATTCAAGTGGAACAAATGGAATTGATGAACAAGATTTTACTTATTTGTGTAACAGAGACAGGAAACATTTAGAAAAAAAGAACGAGACATTCATAAGAAAAGACAAGCAGTGCTGCAATGGTTCCAGAGTCTACACTATCTACATATATGTAAAGTGGTTCACCAAATGTTATATTAATCCATTAAATGGTCACAGAACCAAGCAAACATCTGACTCTGATGACTAAAGTGCCTTCCCTGCAGATCCTGTGTTTAGATTGGCCCACAATGAGGAGTGCCCAAAAATGTGCTGCTGGCAGCTTTCAAATGCAAATTGGCTATCCTTCCAAATCGTCCAGTCACAACAGTTTTAGAAATCAGATTAAATTAGATAATACAATTCAAGTAATCTATTAGATCCTAATCCTACTGAAATCAATTAACTGAAAGCCTATGACTAAAATTCCATCAGTTACTATGGGAAAAGGAACAAGGTGTCAACTTGAAAAGAGTTGATTGTCTCTAAAAGCTAACAAGCATCTTCCTGCTCCCCCTCTTGGTGACATATAGGTAATTTAATTCTTAGACCTTCACTGTTCCTCTTTTGTTAATTGTGGGAGACTAATTGGTATGTATTTGTCTGCTTGCCTCAGACTTGATTTCCGCATCTTTACTGAAATATTTCTCATTATTGTCCTCAGCAGGTTGCCTCTCCCCTTCCTGTATTTGTTCCTCTGCAGTGTCAAGGCTCTGACAGACATGCTGTAGTAGAACAAAACTTAATGACTGAAGTGTTACTAGGCTGCCATCTTCTTGGAAAGACTTGCTTCCCTCACTGCTGTCACCATTTTTGACCTTGCCTATTCTAGCAAGCTGAAACCAAGGACTATTCAGATGGCAGTAATATACAGTCAGCCCTTCTGACAGATGACTTGCTGTGGTATAAGCTTTAACTGATGAATTGTAGTCCATCATCATGTGTCTGTCAGAGCCCTTAAGGGTTCTACACACAGTACTATAGGTGCCTGAAGTCCTCCATCTTGATCAACAACTTTTTTTCCTTTTGTCCCTGCTTGGAAATTCATAAAGCTGGAGAAAGATCTTTTGGCTCTTTCCTAGAAATGTCTATATGGAAGACCCCAAACAACAGGACTGCAGCAGCACTTCTTGATCAAAATCTGAAAAAGCAGAGACATTGCATAGCTCTTATGCAAACTATTTACATAGTTTGGATGCTTCAAATAAGGCAGCTCCTTCAGCAATACAAGCTGTCAGGAACACAGAAGAATTCTAAGTAAGTGTTAACACGTAAGTGTTTACAATGTTATGAAGTGTTTTAAGCTGAACATTGTCAGTAGCAAAGTAAGCTATCCATTTTAACCACACCAGGAACTGTTAACATGAGTAGGCCTGACATGAGATCAAGCGATGCTGCTTTCAGTTCAGCTTATTCAACTTAGCCCTTTTCCATTAACTTGTTTGCTAACATAAGGTTTAATTATCTCTGAAAACTAACACGTGAAAACTACGCCAATTACTAACCTGAGTAGAAGCAGACTTTTTCTTTTGCCACAGCGTTTGGCATCATTCATTACTTCTCTCTCAAAATGACAGAAAAGCACCACAGCAAATATCTAAAACATTAGTTCCCAAATTTAATTTGCTTAGTAGTCCTAGCAGCAATGGTAGCAGCTCTTGGCTCCCTGCCAATTCACACACAGGCAAAAAGAAGGATGCCACTTTATGAAGTACCAAAGTTGATCAGTGGAAAACAAAAGGACATAAATCCTCATACATCAATGGTAGGGAATATGAATCTCTTATGCTCACTCTACATGGTCTATTTAGCTCATCCTGATCGTCCTGATCTCCCCACTGAGGACCCTGCTGATTCAGCAAGCTTCAGATCTAAGGACTCCCCCTTCCTTCATAGCCAGCTTCTAGATTTACGTCCATACAACCTCTGCTCCTACTCACAGTTTCACCTGTTTTCCCTTCCGAGCTACGTCGATTCACCTGCAGATCCACTTTCTAAACCACCCTGTTCCTTTCAATTCCATCTGCATGATCCATCCCAACCACGTGCATCATAGTTTGATAACTCTGTATTAGACTGTCATCGAATGCTAGCAAGAAAAACTGAAGCTACACATGATCAGTTATTTGGAAAGAAATTTAAAAAATGAAACAAAACTGAGTTTCATCAAAGTACAATGTTACAGAAAAAGGGTGAGCTTGTTATTAAAATCTTTTCCTACCTAGACTATATAGCCTACATTTGAATCATCATTCACACTAGTAAAAGATTTTTCCACCCAGCAGGAGGTCCCGAGTCTGGAAGATGCTTAAGAACTCCACTGCATATAGATTTATGAAACACGGAGATAAACTTTACACACTTTCAACACAGTAACATTCCAGCTTCCTTGATCAAGGAACTTAGAGGACTATGGATAACTCCAGATTTGGCCTTAAAGTGGTATGTGTTGGGGACCATGGCTTGGGGATGTCTAGTTTAGAAAACAGTAATAGGTGACCGATCTATTTGCATGTCTTACCTCACGAATTAAGTCTAAATTTACAGGCTAAAAAGAGTAACGAAGCTATTAGTTTATTAACCAGAAGACAATCTTCTGTATCATATTCTTCTCTTAAGACCTTTCTATTAATCAGAATTTTATTAAACTTCTGAAATAATTTAGATTAAAAAGTAAAATGGCCCAATCAACAATTAAAATGGACTACTAAAAAGAATAATAATTTTTTTAAAACCCAGCAAATTGGAAACTTCATTTCAGAACAAAATCTTGCCCAGTAACTTCTCTGACAGTTGCCAGCAGGGGACACCTCTGAGGAAGGTATAAGAACTGCAGATTACTTTTATGAAGTAAGCTTAAGCCCTGAAACTTGTCCTCTGTTACTCCTATGTTATGTTACCCATTGGTTATCATTAGCCACATCCAGTTGCTTTTCTAATTTTGCTAAATCCTTGCTCTCAGAAATGGTGTGTGGCAGAATTCAAAAATATATTTTAAAATTATGTAGAAAATAATTTCTTGTACAGTTTCTAAATTCCCCACTTTTCATCAATTATTCTTTGTTCTTAAGTTATGAACTATAGGAATAAAATTTCCTGGTTTTCCAAATATCTTAGATGTTCTTCTACTTTCTAGATAGATTTAGATATTCTTCTATCCTTCTAACACTTCCTGTAACACTTAGTTTTGTAATCATCTCCTTTCCATGCTCAAAAATCCTACCCTTTTCAATCTCATTTTTCCCCACTGTGTTGACTAGTATTCTCACTCATTTCTGATCCCCCATTAATCATAAAAATACCTTTCAGAGATGGAGATGTACTGCTGCAAATCAGGGCAATTCTTCTGCTTGTTAATATTTACATGTTAATGTTTTCTCTGCCATTATATCATTTATGTTAAAATTCAGTTTACTTTTTTTGACAATTGTGTACTGTATGGAAATCTCTGCTGAACTATCTGTAATATCTTCAGTATACCTTTAGAAGAATACAAGAAATTTGTATGTTCCTTTTGAAATGGTGTCAATTTTAGAATACAGCGCTAATCCAGTAGGCAATGTTATTGTATCTAACTAGTAACTTCCTGCCATTTTAACATGGACTACTTACCCTCCACACTTTCTGTCTCCTAATTCATTACTGCTCTATAACAATATTTTGCCTTTCATTCCATGACTAACTACTTGCTCAGCAACTTTTTACGCAAGTCACTGAGAACTCGTAACTGTCAGGTTACTGCTGACAGTCTCAAGTTCTCTGCAGCACTACCTTTACATGTCTATCCTGGCAGTTCGTTGTTATATATACACACAGGCACACCATTATTCATCACAGTAAGTAATATACAAACATATATGAAAACCAGCTGTGAAGAAACATCTTACCACATGTTATGCTCAAAAACCTTAGAAGGATCAGTTAAAATCCGTGATCCAAGTGGAACAGCTGGTCGTCTACTACTTTGGTGCCTCTGTTGCATCTTGCTTTTCCTCAGACATAAAGCAGAACGCCTCGTAATGAAACTCATTTTGTTCAGAGACCTGAAAACAGAATTAACTCAAATTACAGTTTTGCTGTAACTTAATTGTTTATGTCACTTTCATGAGAAACTGGTCAAATAATCAAGCACCAGTATCAACTTTAGTAATAATATTTTACTATAATATCAATTTAAATGCTTTTTAGAAAGTAGCAACATCCCTTTAGTGTGCTGAAAGCCCAAATAATCCCAAATTAGGCTGCTGGAATTAAACCAGTGGAAAGATAAATTATTTGGCACCATTTCAAAGTCCCATCAGGCAGGGAAAAAAAAGAAAAAGAAATATACAGTAAAACAATAAACCAAGTTTGACATTATACCTTTAAGAAGGCAAGCAAGAAGTGATCAGTAGAGAAACCACTTGTTCTAGTGGGTACATACTGTCATTGAGATTGACATTTTTCACCCCACTCACTAGGTAACCATCTTCAAAAGATTTCAGTCTAGAACTGTGACTGTAGTTTTAAGCTTTTAGAGGGGAAAGGGAAGATTTTATTTTTTTAAAGTGTAAACATTACACACCAGAAAGCCTTCCAAAATTTCTATGTATTCTCCTGATCTCTGCTTAATGCCTTCTTTGAAATGAATTATTTTAAATGTTAAATTTCTATTCATGCAAATTATAAAGTACTTGAGATTCTTCTGTTACATGTATAATTCTGTCTTATATTGCTATATTTTACTTTACTTCGAATCTCTTCATATAGCATTAATAATGAAAGATAACAAGTGTGTGTAGCTAGTATCAGTATTTTGTCTTCTAGGGGTTTTTTTAGTCTGGTTTTTTTTTTTTTGGGGGGGGGAGGTGGTTCGGGGGTTTTTTTGTATATTCTTGTTAATGTAGGCTTTCTAGGAGATGAGTAAAACGAAATACCCCTACTACTACTTTTATCCTGATGTGCCTTTGTTCTTTTTTCCTTCAAGTGCTCTGCATATGACTTTAAAAATTACTCTAAGTCCTATTCCTGTCCCCCTTCCCCTCCTGCCAACTGTTGCTTCTGTATAAACCACACATAAAAATTTAATGTACTGGAAATACAAAATGTAGTTACAAAAGAACAGGCATAGTTTAAATACAGACATTATTTGAAAACATTGTGTGAACTGGTTACAAAATGAAGATTTTTATCTTGAGGAAAATAGTACTATTTGATCACAAGTCTTATACTATGAATAAAAAAAAGATTAATTTGTACACATCAATACCAAGTCTGACAAAGGAATGACTTCAATTAAATGAACAATTCCTCATTTAAGGTGTACTTTTGAATGAGTCATGCTTTAAAAAGGGCATTGTTTATTCATTTTAAGCCTACAGAAAAAAAAAAAAAAAGAGGAAAAGTATTTAAATTTCTTTTTATTCGTCAAAGACTAAATAAAATGGAGTTTGCCTTTTGGCTGTCAATGCCAAATAAAACCACTGCTAAATTTTGGCTGCTGCGACTGCAATGTTACCAGGATACGGGGCATCACCATACAGTGAAAATGTAACATTTAGTGACATTAAAAACTTAAAACCTCTTCTAATTTTAACAACAGTATTATGGCTTTTTTTAAAAATGTGTCTCAACAACTAAACCAATTCCAGTTTATACTTTAATTACTACAAACTGTTCATGCTTTGGTTTTGAAAGTATGTATGCATTTTTCATAACAATGCATAATTGTTAACATATATGGAATACTATGAAATTATGAGACATGAAAATTAACACACCATGATAATTTCTGCAAAATGTGTAATTTACATAAGGGCAATGTTCTTGAAAACAAAAACAAATAACAAAACCCCAAACAACAATCCGATCTAAAATTATTATTATTAAATTATAGAAATGCCTGGATAAAGATTCCATCATTACACTGCAAACTGTTTACAAATCCTCTTCCTCCTTCAATCATTCAAAAAGACCTGAGTTAGTATCTTGCATTTCCTGTGCCAGCATTGATATTCAACATAAAATACAATGATTCAGCTGCTAGGCTAGTCACATAATTGTTTTTGGCTTTCTAAATATCTCAGTAAGAACATGAAAAGATGCACAGATGGGAATTATAGTCAGATGACTAAGATGATCTTGCATCAGTAAAATCCAGAGATGCAGCTCTTTTTGTAAGAATGTGATCCTTTGAGTGATAATTGCACAATTTTAGCTGATAAATTCTGAAACATCAAGAAAATGCAAGGAGTGTGGGGTAGGTGGGGGAGTGAAGTTTACTGTCGCATCCAGTGTTAAATGTGAAGGCACTCCTTGGAGATATCCATGTATATCCCTGAGAGTTAGAGTGATCCATAGGTCATGAGATTAATGGGCAATCTGGCTACTAAAAGTTCCAAAAACATCTAAATGGCGTGGAAGCCTAAATTACATTTTCAGAAGCGAGTCAATGCTCGATTGTTTCAGTAATTGATTTTGTTAATGAAACAGGCAACCACCCTTTCTCTTTGTCAGGTAAGATGATCATACCCTGAAGCCACGACAGCAAGAAATGTTGTCTGAAAGAGTTAGACATTATTTCCTTGTTCAGAGCCACAGCCAGGAAGGCTTTAAGTTTTATTATTTATCAAAGCAATTCAACCTTCATCTTTAAGGATATTATCATGAAACTGAATTACATTAAAAATGCCTATATTTTGTGGCAGCATAACTATTTATCAGAAAAATACTTTAAAGAAACAACACTCTTGGTAACCACGCTCAAAAGCAACAAGGAAGATGCCCCCTCTGCCCTGCGGAGCACTGCCTTTAGCTCAAAGAATTTTGTCATTGTTAAAAATACAGATCAAGTCCTCAGTTTAGTTGAGAAACTTTAATAAAACAGCCTGAAAACTCCTCCCCTTCCCAAACAATCTAACATAGCATCTTTAGTACGGCTTTTTGAAGGTGGACATACAGAAGAAAGTATATACATCAACTGACTTGAAATAATACATTTCTAATTGATGTTGGCATTAACACCTCTGGGCAGTCACGTCCACAGAGGAAAAACTAAAGATACAGGAGAAAAGAACTGTTCCAATCTTGTTTTTTAAATAGGGACTTACACACCAAAACATACATAAACCACTTCGCTGATGAGTAAAATCCTTGAGAAGTATCAGTTCTGAAAGAGATGTCCGAGGGGAAAACAACAACAAAACCCAGAACAGAAATAACCTGTCAAGAACCTAGTTCAATGAACTTATTGGATGAAAATATTTTGGCACTTGACTGATCTCCAACTACAAAGCTAACAACTTCTTCCATCTCCAATCACTAAGCCTACTTGTAGAGCCTCTGTTACAAAGGAAAAAAAATAGGCTATATTAGGGAGAGTACGTGCAGCTTATGTTAGATTTCCAGACAGAAAAGTATTCTGGAAACAATTGACTTCATATAATTACGTCTTCTGCTTTCTGCTTGGCATCCAGAAGCTTATCTACACAACATTTGACAATTAATCCCCAATACTCTCCTGTAAAGCATTGCTGATTTGTTTTATCACCAAACACTACCAGAACTCAGAACACCTTACACAAAACTGATGCAAGTGGCAGTCATGGATACTGAGTGAAAAATTCTTCGAGATAATGATAACGCAGAAGGTATAACTATGAATTACCAGTGGTTACTTTTAAAACACATACATATTAATATTTCTTAATATTTCCAGTTTGGGGGTGGGGGGGAGAGGAGGAGGAGGAGGAGAGGACTTTACTGTCAAGCAGACTCATTCATTAAGTGAATGCTTAATGCTATTCTATTCTACCAAGTGACTAAACATGCCCTCTTGGGGCTTCATGATTAGTCTTTCAGTGATACACTTAAAAAAAAACCCTGTGCACATTTGAAACAATAGGATATTTCACAACTTTTCAAACTCAGCAAATCTAAAACTCTCAACTGTTTTTCCGTCTCATGCATCATCACCGGGAATGATGCAGGCTCCCTGTGGGCACACAGCAACTTCAGTAAAACTACTGCAGAGCACCGACTACCAAGGGGAAAAGAAAAACAAAAAATTATTTTGATTTATTCTGACTCGTGTAGAGACAACACACTTAACATTGGTTAAAAAGCAACACCAGATAAAACCAAACAAATAGACCCCATCAGATATGATTTTAACTATATGTACAGAAAAGTTGAGTAAGAAGAACCTGTTCTTACACCACCTGCTAGATAGCCTGTTAAAAAGTCAAGCAAAAAGGAAATAGTTTATGCAATGGTAGAGGGAGGGAGAGAGGGAGATAAAAGCATTTATTGGAAACATTTACTTGAATCACCATACACCCAGGAGATCAGAAACAGTACATTATTTGGGATAAAATCATGTCTGTAGGTACTATATCAGCACTTCTAAAAGTAAGAAAGCAGACAAAGAGCTATTAGGGACAAGCAGAGAGCTAAAAGTCCTTGAGGGTTTAAAAAAAATATTATTTAATTCCCTAATTGTTTATTCATTGAGAATTGTTTCTCAGCCACTATTCTCCATTTTGATACTCCTGCTGGAACTATTCTGCTATAGAAAACATTTCTGCAATATCTTATAAAACTACAGGTTTTATAATTGTATTTTTATTCTTTTATTTTTAAGAAGCAATCATACCATTGCTATAGAAAAGGGAAAATATTCTTCAATTGAGACTAGGAACTGCAACATTAATTCTTGTTGGCATATGATTCTATTGATCTCAGAAGACAGTGGAAGCAAAGAAAGCTTTCTCTGCAGTACTGAGGGAATTAGCTGTAATGGTTAATACGTTTTTAATCTAATGAAGACAGTTTGAAAAAATGCAACTAAGGATAAAATAAAGGCAACTGCAAGAGCAGAGACATGAATGGCCAACAAGGAAGAAACAGGTACCTTAGAAATATAGATGTATTTTATTTACTGAGTCTTTAATCAATTAATGTGAACGTGAAATAACTAACAAAAGCATTTTATTTTCATTAATTGTATGGATAAAATGTGGAGTTCAGTTGCTACAGGTGATTGATGTAATTTGTCCTATCCTAAACTAAACCTGAGATCCTATTTCTTTTTTCCCTTGCAAAGGCAGGTGATAAAACATTCTGACAGAAGCTTGTAAAAAAATGCTGATTCAAGAAAATCACAGTTTTTTTTAAAAGTAGCAATTCTGTTGACACTTCAATATATTCAAACATTTTTATTACTTTTTGAATGCTGAAAGATTTTGTTTTGATCAGGACAAGTGTTTTGTTGAAATTGTATTATTACAGTTTATAATAGAGGAGTTCTGACTTCACTATCAAAGACTATTTTGCCTTAAAAATGAAGCTTCAATAAAGTATTTTAACTGAATTCAAAATACTTCAACTTGTGAAGAATACTTTCATTCCAACTGAAGCTAAAACTGATATCCGAGAATCATTCTTGGAACGGAATTTCCACTTTTGTACTGAACCTATTTACAGTAACATTTTCAGTGTTATTTGTTCTGCTGTTCCATGTTTGTAACACCTACTAAAGGCATACTCAGAAACAGTGTAATTATAAATATTATTGACTGAAATAATTTGAATAATAGAAATTAAGAAGATACCAGTCAACTCCTAGTACAAATTTCTTAAATATTGCATAACATAGAGGAAAATTCATAAATAATTCTTTAGGCTAGAATCCTGCAAATACCTGTACATTTACTTAACTTTACAGAGAAGTTGGCTTCCCACTTATCAATGAGTGTTTGTAGGATAGGGGATTTAAATACTCAAGTATTCTGTGCAATCTTTACTTTTTCCCCCTATTTTCCCCTCTTTGCATGAGTTAATTCACATCTTTTCCTGTTATTTATACAGCAGAATACAACACAAAACTGATTTACTAAATTAACCTTTTCACAAGTTTAACATCAAGAGGAAGCCATCAATGGTAAACATAGCTCAGAAATAAGGCTTCCTTGTTAACCTGTGCACCCTCTGCTGGCTGGTACTTGCGTAGGAAGAAAAAAATTTAAAAAAGAAAAAAAA
>VXBL01006261.1:4709747-4738419 GCA_013400195.1 Aramus guarauna
AAAAAAGAAAAAAAGAAAAAAAAAGAGCTGTGTTGACTTTATGTATACTTAAACATACACAGTAAACATACATTTAAGTCTCCAAATAGATCTTTCAATCACTTAAATTGTTTTTCAAACCTATTTTCCACAAAATACTGAACACGTGCCCAGGAAAAGATGATTTGTCTCAACACAAACCACATTTTTCTATTTAATAAGAGAAACCTGCCCCATCAGCTCTGACATCACTGGCAACATTGCAGATCCACCAGACAGCAGCAGAGCACACTGCCCTAACCCACTCTTCAGAGGAGCGACTGCAACCATCGTGTTCTGTGTGCTTAGCTCGCTTCAACCAAATAACTGCCGAACACCAGAAAATCACAGGAATCGGTAATCTGTTACAGTATCAGTGAAGATTAAAGGTTCCACTCAGAGATCCTGAGGAACAGAAACGCATACAAGATCAGCAGCTTCCACATTACCCCATTTGGGCGCCGGGCCTCTGGCAAGGAAGTGAAACGAGTTCTTCCACAGACTTCGGTTGCTCTGCTGGCAAGTAGCTGTTGATGATGGCAACAACTTTTGGGACATTGGTCTAAAAAAGTAAAAATGGAGCGTCATACATCTCAGGAAGTTGCTGTTGGCCCTGGAGCCTTACACAAATCCTTTAAAATCACACACACACAGCAGTCTCCAAAATCACTCGTGGTCGATGCCACAGGCACGCGGCACCACAGGCCACCGGCACACCCCCGTGCCCCGCGGGGAGCACCCCCGCTCTCCGCCAGGGGGCGCCGTCCCTGCCGTGCCCCGTCCCAGCGCCCAGCTGCGGCGGGCTGTGCTCCCAGCAGGAAGCGATGGAAAGAAAGGAGAGGGAAGTTCCCACTTTTTCTTAACTGAACTACCTCTAACAAAGCTTTCCTGCCTTTATTTAAAATAATAACAACGGGTAAAATAGTTCTATTTACACGCCCCGCATGCCAATGCGCACTGCGTTTACTTCAGTCCCTTCAGCGCTGGGAAAGGCAGCGGAGCAAGGCCTGGGGCGGGGGTCCCGGTGTGCCGGCAGCTCAGCGGACCACCACTGCTGGCGGCTCTCACCGACCCTCCTCCTGCCCCACGGTCCTTCGTGCGGCGTTTCACCAGCGGCAACGCTGCAGCAACCCCCGTACCGGGCGAACGACCCTGCTCCCGCCCGCTGACTGAGGGCACCCACGCCACCGCAGCGCCTGAGGGAGGAGGTGGGCTGCCGCGGGGCATGGCGGGGGGTGTAGTCCGGCCGCGCCGCGGAATTCCGCCCGCCAAAACTACAGTACCCGGCGGGCCGCGGGGGGAAGGCGGTGCCGATTTGTCGTCTGGTGTTCAGGGTAGCTCGGCTCTGTGGTGGCGGGGGAGACGCGGTGTGGCACACGGCCAGGTGCCTACGCGCGGGGGCGGTCCTGGCCCCGCCCCGTACCGCCGTCGGAAGGCCTTGGCTTGTGTCTGTCGGGAGTCAGAGAGCAAGGGGCTGCCCGAGCCTTTTCCCGCTTCGCCTCTCGCCAGGCAAGGCGGGCGGTGAGAGAAATCCAGCGCGGGCCCGGGCCCTGCAAGGCTGCTCGCCCCGCCAAGAGCGGGCCGGAAGCGGGGGAGGAAGGCGAGCCTGCCGGAGGCCCAGGAATGTGCCCGCAGGCGACCGCCGGCGGGAAGACGGCCGCCTCCCGGGCGCCCGGGGGTCCCAACGTCTGCCGTCTCCTCACCCGCAGGGCCCACGGCTTTTATGCCAGAGATGCTGGTGTCGCCCACAGAAAAAACCTGGGACTGCTCAGAAAGATAATGTGTCAGGTAATAGCGATGCTTCCCGGCGCTGGCTGAGCCCCTGCGCGTACTGGCTCCCGGCCGGGGTGGTCTGAGCGTCGGCCCTCAAGCGGGGTGCTCGAGAAGTCCCTGGGCACTCTGGCTAACGCGTCTGGGGAGAAAAGGGCTGCCGTTTTCCTGGAGAGTTACAGGTGGTTAAATTTATTTCATGAGGCTCAGACCTAGAAACGTAGAGAGGTCTGTGCAGTGGCAAAGCTGCAGAAGTACTTGTAAATCTAATAATCGTGTGAGAAATAGACTTTTATGAGATTTTTATATCACTTATTTCTTTGCCTAAGGTGGCTTAATATTTGATACCAGTATTAAATTCATAGCGGTTTAGGGAGGGTCAGTGTTAAATTTGAATGTAGTTCTCGCAACAAAATAAGATAATTAGCAGAGGTCTTAAGGTAAACATACCCCTAATGTGTCAGTGATATTTATGTTACAGAAAAAAATAGGAATTGAAGAAATTATAAAGTGAACTTGATTTTTTTTTTTTTTTTAATCAAAGCGATTACTGCTCCTATGCAGTAGTTGATGGAAATGCATTGAAAGTGAACATATGGAAGTAAATTTGCAACTGTGTTATCTTGAAAATACCTTCACTGGAAGTCAGCTAAAGTGTGCATTTATACAAATAGATCAATGAGCATGCTAAGTTTATTGAAATAATGAGTACATCTGACTTAGACAAATACTTACTTTTTGTAAGACTGGAACCTTTGTTAATGGTATAGAGACCTCATGTCTCTTAATGTATGCAAGAAACTTTATGTGTGCAGTTTATTCCATTAACATATCAGGGACTTTTTGCAAATAACTGTAAACATGTTTTTCTACTTTTCACACAAAACACCAAGAGCAGAATGGAGTCAGATGTTGAGTAAATTCAAGTACATATAAAAGAGTTATGTGCATATTTACACTCTAGGGGGTTTTGTCCTTGATTTTTAAAAGTTACCATTAAAGTTTAGTTCCCAGGTTTAATTTTAATGCAGGTGAGTTAATGACAAAATATTAATCACCAATGCTGTCCATAACAGCTAATAAAAAGATCTTTTAAATTGGTGTTTAATAAAGACAAAAATTCCCTAAAAAAGGATTTTTTTTAAATATTTTTTTTAAAAAAACACGTAAGATTTTCCTTTATGTATTCAATGGCAAATGTTCAATTAAAGTAAATTATTAAGCTGCAGGAGGCAAATTATTTTCCAAAAGCTAAGTTTGTTACAAAAGCAATCACTGTCTGTTTCAGGAAAGTACTAAATTCAAGAATGTTTGGACAACTCATTCTTTATCTCCTATTGCGTATGAAAGAGGAAGAATTTACTTAGACAATTATCGGTGCTGTATTAGCAGGTAATGAATTTACCATTAAAAGTTAGCCTGGCTTACAGTTTTAACACTGTCACTCTGTTTTAGACATGTCACTAACTCTACTCATCCAAATAGCCCCTGTGAATTGAATAGAATTAACTTATGAACAAAAAATAACCAGGTAGATAAATCTTTGATAAATTACAATCAGATGCCCGTGTGTCTAAATGTGATACCTGCTTTTGTGAAGGAAAGTCTGATCTTACTGGTGCTGCATAACTTCAGCTTTCAGAGCACTTTAATAGCAGTGAAAGATGATCAGCATTTTATAATTTTGCACTAAAAAGTGAAATGAAAGGTCTGGTAACTAGCAGTGTGCTAAAAAATGTGTCACAAAATCAGCCTATGTAACAAGCTTGGTACTATGTCTGTAAATTCTGCATTGAAGTAGTAAATTATTGTTCACGTAAATGTACGGTGTGCTGAGTACTTGCTGTGTTTTGTTACTGTATTTTGCAGATCAGTTCTCTGATCTGACGTACTCTCCTGTTCCATGATCAGCTGCAGAGGCATAGCTTGGGAGGCAGCACAGGGCAGGGTAGAGGATGGGAAGTCCTGCATACACCAGTCTGTATCCCCTTGCACATCCCTCTGGTGAGGGAAATAGCAGGGACTTGGAGAACTGTGTTGCTGAGTATGTTGTGGTCAGAGTAGTTTTGAGACAGTGTCATGCGATACGCAAAAGATAAATTACTCTGTCAGTGTAAGACACTGAGAGTTAATTAAATTAATCTATCACAGCAGAGATCTAAATCCACTTAGGAGCATTTTATTCCTACATTGTCTGAATGCTCTCCAGTACTGGGTTAACCTGTCTAACATCTTTTGGGCTTATCTTTGTCTCACCCTCTCCATGAGGGGAAAACCTGTGCACAGTATGAAGCTTTTATTCTAGTAGTAGGGTTTTTTTAAAAATAGCTGTAAGGGATGTCACACCTTCATATTATGAAAGGCAACACTGGAAGAGCTTGAGGGGAAGATTCCAGGGGATCATTAGTTTCTGGAATATGCTTTCTTTTTACTACATATCACTGAAGTAAGACTGTTACTATTAAGTTTGTTATTTAAAAAAAATAAATTAAAACCAAAACCAAAATACCCAAACACAAATGCACCACAACACCAAACCACAAAATACAGAGAAGATTAGCTTTTAAATATTATATTATGCTAACTATTGTTTATTAGGCCTTAGTTTGAGAGCAATTTCAGTTTTTATTTCCAAAGTAAAAATAAGATGTTTAGATTTCTGACCTGCCTAAACAGAAGACAGGATTTATAAAACTGTATGAAATGACTTGTTGATAGGAAGTTGTCTATAAAGTAGACTAATGATTAGCAATCATTTTCTTCCAGCATTGCACGAGAGCCAAGAATACTTTATCAAAAGCCAAAGTGTTCTAAGTCAGAAAAAATAGAAGATGCTTTATTATTGGAATGCCCACTGGTAAGATTACTTTTTCCTAGAGCATTGTTGTGCAAAAAAACAAATTAATATCTTTTAGTGAAACATATTTAGAATAGAGCATTCTTTCCCTGCAAACTATTTTCTCAATTTTTTAATGGAGTTAGGTCATTTAAGGTTTGCAATGTATGCTTATTTATTTTGACTGAACATTTAGAGGTATACTTCTCTGAGTTTCTCAATACCATGTTCAAATGCTTTTTTGTGAGCTTTTGTGGAAGCTTTTACAAATGGTGCCTTTATGCTTATGCAACTAACTCTAATTCCTTACAACATAAATTCTGTTTAATTTTTTATTTATTTTTAATGAGCAAGGGCAGTAGGTGGGAGCTTTAGTTTTTACCAGGTCTGTTGATATAAAAAAAACCCAAACAGATAAACCCATTAAAGCAACTCTGCTCAAAAGCTGCTCTGCTGTTTCTAGCTAATAGATTATATAACATTCCTCCTCCCTGAGGAGTTTTTCTCTCATCCAGTGTCCACAGAGCTTAGGAATATTAGCTCCATCCTTGAGGTGCCTAAAAATAAAGTAGTATGAATACCATTCTTAGCAGTTACTGTTGAGTTACGACTGAATGTCTTATTCTGCAATACTTAAACCAATTGGCTCTTCAAGACCAGTATCAGTTAGATAAATAAGCAGTTATACTTCATTTTTGCAAGGCAAGGAAGTTTTAAAATGTTTCTTTTCTAGAAAAGGTAACTGCCTTGCAAAAAGTGTGACAACAGATTATTTATGTGATAGTCAGATGACTATTTGGCACAGGAGCTTAGAGATTCTGATGTGTTTAGCAGGCAGCTTTCCACCTTTAGTTTTCGAGGAATGTGTATTAACTTTTGTTTTCTTGTTACTGTGTCAAAATGTTATGTATCCTCCTGGTACAAACTTTTTTCTGATAACCTTTTGTTATGTAGGGGGAAATGCTACCAAGTCCTTCGGACTATAAATCTTCCCTGATAGTCTTGACAGTGCAGAACTGGCTTCTACGTCTCTCTGCTGATAGTGGAGAAATACTGGAAAAAATATACCTTGCTGGTTCCTGTTGCAAATTCAGGTATTAAATATTGACTAGGCTTTACATAATTAACAATCATTAGTACTATACCGGAGAAAGGGAATCATGTTTAGTTTAGTACTATCCTGTGCCTGACTTCAGGTTTGTTAGTCTAGCGCGTTACCTGGAGTACTGCTCCTGCATGCTGTTTCCTAGAGAGGAATTTCAGCATCTTAAGTATTATGGTCTCAGATTTGGTATCAAGTTCCACAAAAGCCACAAAAATAGGCTACTACTGGCTTTTCTCTGACAATTTTACAGCCTTTAATACTGCAATAGCAACATACCAGGAGAGGACCTTTAAGAGCTGTAAAACAAACTTCACAAAGCATAAGAAAAATATGTTTAAGCCATTTTTTACTTGCCAGCATTCTTTTCCATAGGGTAGTCATTTTGCTTTTTAAAAGCAGAGCAGTTACTGCTTCTGATAAACTTCATCTTTTTTCAGTTCTCAGAAGAAATATTTCCTTTAGGCTAAAGGATAAGAAAGCAGTGATTTGTGAAGGGAGAGAAACAAATTAGGATAGTGAATGTTCATACTTTCAGAATTTTTCTCACAATCCTATATGAAATAAGCCACTCCTAGTTCCATAGGTTTTGCATTACTGCAAAAAGCAAACATCTCAGGCACCTCTCTCGAATCAGATACTGAACAGTTTGCCTGGACACAGGGATTTGCCTGGTTATAGTAGATTATATTTTATGTGAAATAATGTATTTATTATTAAATGTTTTTTAAATGACTAAGATAGGTTTTTCTTGTCACAAATAGGTATCTGAGCTGGGATACTCCTCAAGAGGTAATGGTTATAAAGTCCTCTCAGAATAAGCTCCCTGCAGCAGCACGGCAGGTAAGTTTGTTGAAAAACTCTGTCATTCTTAAATTTTTACAAAATTGATCAAAAAAATTTACAAGGACAGAGATGGAGACATTATGCTTTGTTATTATGGCAGAAGATGAAGATGTCCTACTGTTAATAAATGCCTCAAGTATAATAACTATATTCAGTATTGTTGTTCCTTCCCAGGCAGGTATCCAACAGTCTGTATTGTTCTATCTTGCTGTATTCCAAGTTTTGCCTCTTTCATTCATTGGAATGCTGGAAATAAACAAAAACGTAAGTTAATTCCTCTGTTAATCCTGATCTGTACTGTAGTTGTATAAGAGGCATAGTTTAGGCAATTGTCCCAGAATTTCGGATGCCGTACAGCTCATAAAAGCATAGTGCCCTCAAACATTGACTAGCAGTAATGTTGTTCTTGTGGCTGATAGGAGCACTGGGGGAAGATTCTTAATTCAGATGCTCAGAAGAGAAAATACAAATGCATTCTGCTGTTGGGTTACTCTTTGACATGTAGAAGGACTTCAGCCTTTACTTATAGCAATTATAAAGATTAGGGAATCCTAAAGTGTTTGTGTACTTTTCACCTCTTTAAAGGAAGATAGATGTGCCTCTGACCCACTCCTAGTAATAGTCTATGAATTCTATATGCAGTTACAAATTTTACCAAACTTGTATTATTATTGGTATTGAATGGCAAAATGTAAATATGTCTTGCTTTATCAGTCTAGAGCAAACAACCTTTCTGAGGTCAATTTGTGACCTGTAAGTAAGAGTGTACAGGTTAGGAAACCTCAAGCCAGATGGCAAGTTTTACTGTTCTGGTGAAAAATCATGTCTATTTTAAGTCAAGAGAGCTCTGGATACAACTTGTAAATGGAACAGTACAAACATGCAAACTTTGTCTTCAAAGCTCTGTGAGCTACAGTCTCATTTGAGGTCCAGAGCTATAAGAGGGTTTTAGCTGGTGCTGAGTTGGGTTGAGGCTGTAATTGAGATTGGGCTGGCAAGCAAAGGAGTTGGGTTAAACATTTTTCATGTGGGTCCATGAAAGTTTAGGGGCACTGTTTATTGTTCTGTTCAAAATTAATATTTAGGACTGGAAAAAAACATTACCAGTATCAAAGGTATTCTCAATCTGATTAGGAATGGCATGCCAGATTCATCATGGTCATAGCAGGCGAAACACCTAATAGAGTACTTCTTCACTCGGGCCTGTACTGAATATTCATCAGAGTAATTGTTACAGCTAGGAATAACGTTAGGGCAGAATTTGGGATTTGAGAATACACCCAGCAGAGGAAGCAACCAGTGAGTGCAATGCCAAACCTGATACAGATCAGTGGAAAGTAACTGTTAGATTAGAGTTAGGGTTAGGGTTATTGTTCCAAGACTGCAGAATGCATCTAATGCATCAGCTTTACTGAGATCGTACAATAAATTCTGAGTTCAGACTAGCTCAGGTCTCAAGGATAGAAAGGAAAGTTTAGGGCTGGAAGACTATTAGAGTTTGGGTCTGGAAGACATTGGAACCTAAGCTAACAAATGTATTGAGAAAGAGCCGTAAGACTAAATAAAAGGCAAGGTCTCAGGAGCTAATGTAATTTTGGGGACCAAACTGATCACAAGATCACTGATAAGTGTTAAGATTTAGGAGTATTACAGCTTTTGGATTTCTTTGTTTGTTTGTTTGTTTTAAATTGTTTTTAAGCCTGTTTTAACCCTGTTTTAATTGCTTTTTCACATGATTCAGATTAAAGAAATAACTATGTTTCCAAGCATGTCTATTAAAAAAAAAAAAAACTTCACGTGTTGTTATTTATTAAATATAAAAAATTAGTTTGTTGGGTTTTTCTCAGTGGAGATGTGTTTAAGCAGTAGCACAAATGAATATTGCACAATTATTAAAAGGGGTAAGCCAGCTTCTCATATATGTGTCTAATTTGGATTCAGAGAGGATCCTGTACTCAGTGACAGCTGGAGAGTGTAGTTTTAGTACAGCTGTACACAGTCATAGAGCCATGATTAGGCTAGTATTTTACCCTGGTGATGAAGAAAGAAGAGAAGACCTGAAATCAGTACTTTTAGATTGAGTTGTTAGCTTTCCTGACATTCCTGTGGGATGTTGGGAAATATAATCTATTCATGTATGATAATAACTGGGTAAGATGATATGAAGATATACTGAGAATTGGTTGGAGAATGAATCTGCTTGCAGAATGTGAGTAATCTAACCTCAGGTGTTACTGCAGTGCAAAGTATTACAGCAACTCAGCAGAACAGATGAGTTACAGAAAACTTCATGAACTAAACCACTGATCGTAGGGTTTGGTCAGAATAAAAAATAAAAGTGATTGCAAAATTAAGGACATAATGTCAGTATTTTGCATTGTCTCTCATTTATTTCCTAACAGAATATTTTTCTCTTCCTTTTTTTCACAGATATTTGGCAATAGTGTGACAGATGTTGCTGTTTCTAATGGAATCCTGATTGTAATGTATAGCATGGGTCTGGTCAGGCTCTATAACTTCCAGGCCATCTCCAAACAGGTAATGAAATATGAAATTTTTCATACAGCCCATGCTATTTTGGAGCAGTAAATCATAAATATCCATGTAATGCAGCACAGGTACATGGGGAATGTGTCAAAGGATAGAGTTCTTGCCTAAATCTATTTGGAGTTGGAAAATGCAATGGGTACACTATCAGAAAATTCTACAAAGCGTAAGAGATACAGGGTCAGACAGGAACTTCAGCGCATGTACAGAGGAGCTACGTAAATGCTGGACCAGGGTGTGCTGCTCTTTACACACCTAGTCTGTAGTTACAGATGAGTGCTAAGGCTAGAAACTGATGCGCATTGAAGATTGTTTGATCTGAAACAGAACTGCAGTGAGACTTTTGAGTTTATATTCTTCCAATCAAAAATCAAATGTTAATTCAAAATAAGACTTAAAGCAGTATCTAACAAGATAAAGAATGCAATAGTAACAGAGCAGTAAAACTAAACAGCAAGTAAATGTGCATCAATAAAGATGAATTGTTCTGTGTTATTTTAGTTCATGGAACAGCCATTTGATTTGGGACATGAATTCAACTGGAATGGTCAAGTGGGAGTTGTAGGAAAGTATCCATTTGGTCTTCCATGTAACATTAAAATAACAGGTATTTATGATCTTTGTATTATCTTGGCTGGTGGCTTTTATGGATTAATTATGACTTATTTCACACTAAGAAAAAACATTAAAATTACTGTATTTATATTGTGCTGTAGCTATATTTCTGGGCTCACATCATAATAAAAATGTGCTTTACTTCTAATTACGAGAACTTACCTAGAAAACTAGTACAGCAACTAAGCTATTTGAAAAACTTCATAAGCAATGCATGAAGCAAAAACCTCTTCCTTATTTGTGAGACAGCTGCTCTTTGTAAAGAGGAAGGGCTAGGACAGCTGTTAGTAACACCCAGAAACAGTATACAGTATGTAAGCAAAAGATGTGAGAACGTTTAATCTAATTTGCCAAGGGAATTAAAGGAGACAGAATATAATTTCTCTGAGCTCCATTTTGATAATTCTAAATTGTCAGAAATGTACCAGTTCCAATAAAATTAATTCCTGAGGAGAGAATAAATTTTCTATTAAAAACAATTCTTATGCCTCAAATCATTAACTTACAAATGTTCTGCTTTATCTAATGACTTTAATTTCTCTGAAACCAAACAATCATTCTTGTTGGTGCATTTGAGATTAGAATTTGATGTTAAGAATCTTAATGAATGTCCAAAGCCTGATACTTCCTTTGAGATTGTTTTTTTTTTAACTTTAAAAATACATTCTCCTAAGTTCACACTTGAGGCGCTTCCAAAAAAACCCCCAAACAGTACATTTCACCAATATCAAATAATGCATGCTTTTATTTCTTTAATTTTGAATGTTTGTGTATTAAATGGTTTTAAAGGTGACTGTCCACATAAAAAATGCTTTTGATCTTTATGTTTGCAGTGTCAAATAATAACAGGCAAACCAGACCAGATTTACATAAACATGAGGAAATACACAAAGATAAAATACAGACTTAGATAGTGAAGGCTTTTAGTTACAATGCTATGTTTTATCAAAACAAAGAGATAGGCTGTTATAATTGATGTCTCAGATTCTGCAAAGGGAAGTTTCTCTTCCTTTTCCTCTCTGTCTCAGTCTGCAAAACCACAATTTAATGTTAGGGGCCCTGTGGAAGACATGCTGTGGGAGCTTTAACAGGAAGCCTATACCAAATTTGCTCTCATGTCTTACAGATCATCCTAGTTTTTACGTTTGAGATTTATAGTCGGAGTACTGGAGAAAACATTTCTGATCTTGAATTATATTCAAGAGTTTGTGGTTGGGAAGTTTTGAACTCATGACAGACATTTGCTATGGTTGCTCTTTGCAGATAGTTGCATTCCTGTGGGTTTTGAGCTCTTTTAAAAATGCAATGGTGGACTGAAGCCATCCCTGTAGCCACCTCACTACCAAAACGTTGTCACACAAACCAAATACATCAATGTAATGTAATGCTTCAGTGAGTGTTTTTAACAGTTTTGGAGTTTACGCTTGTATTTACTATAATTTAACTACGTGTAATTTTCCTGCTTATTTAGTCCTAGCCTCCCTACAGAAATTTTATGAAGGGATGACGGTTATTACAGTGCTGGTTTTATGGCGTGTTAGGTACCCAAGAGGAAGTGTATAGGGATCAAAACTTACAGCCTACCATGTACCTACCATGTCATTTACAGCTATTGACTGGTAAGGAATTTGATTTTGGTCACAGTGGAAGGAATGGCGGGGTACCTTTGAATCTTAATTATGTCACTTTTTGAAAGGTCCACAACTTAAAACTGTAGTTTGATTTATTATTAGAGGATACAGTAATTTAATAAAAAAAAAAACAGAGAGGAAGATACTTTGCTGAGGGTCTTTTTTGGTTGGTTGGGTTTTTTTGTTGTTTTTTTGTTGTTTTTTTTTTTTTTTAACAATTAGAACAAATACTTGTTAATGCTGCCAGGAACAACTTCATGGCTTTATGTTTAGATGAGGTATGAGAGTTTTAAGGAAGTGAACAAAGAGGCTCAACTGGAGATTGAAAACTGGCAATGGTAGGGAACAGGACTGGTTGAGCAACAATAGCAAGTGACACATAGCAGGAATGAGGGAGTTGAGGCAGCAGAGTCATGCTATCACAGTGGTTTGGGTGACTATGGCCTTGCAAATCTTTGCCAAATGAACATAAAAAGAAAGACATTTTATTAGTAGCCTGTACTGCTTAGGATTGATCTATAATTGAAATGCGTTTAAATCTATCATTAAGTCCATCTACCAGAATTTTTGAGAGGCCTTGCTATATATGCTTTATTTAAAAAGAAAAAGTTGATAGGGTAAAATATTAACAAATTTTCTTGATTCGTTTTTCTGACAGATTTTAATGTCAATAGGTCCTCTGCTTATGCCTCCATCTTCAACATTCTCTACATTTTCAGCAGATGCCTCCGTTTTTATAACCTTTACTTTGTTATATCTTGCACAGAACCTCCTATTTCACATGTGTTAGTCCAAAAGACAACTAGAAGACAGCCACTTTCCAGCTTAGGAAAGACTTCATTTCCATGGGCAGTGAACTAATTCCTTTCAATGTAAATGGCTAAATTACTGGAAACATGCATGAAGGAAAAAAGAGAGAAGCACTATGTAAACATGATTTCTGATGTCATGTGACATCTTAGCACCATTGGCTAGGATCTGGAAAATTCTCTAGACTAAACAAGAACAAGTCAGAATTTGGATGAGACCTTTGGGACACAAAAGTCCAGATAAGAGCCTTGTTCTCCTCACAGTAATTCAGCTTGAGTTTTTTAATTCTGCCTGTTTAAATGTCCCTTGTAACTGCAGATTTTCTCCACATTTTGTCAATTTTTTTTTTCCAGCACTACTTTGCACTGTTAGAAAGAGCTGATCTTCAGTCTAAAATTGATTCAATTATAACAGCTGTAGAAATTGCTTTTATTTAGCTAGTTGGTAGAAGTTGTAAAGCTCTGTGCAGTCCATTTTGTTCAAAGATGCTTCTTTCATGTAGTACACAGAAGACTTGTAAGAATGGCATATTACATCTGTATAATTTATCCCAACTGAACTGAAGGGAGAACTAGGTACCTTTAGCCATCAATTACAAAAATTCCTAGATTTTTATTGGTTTTTATGAACTCAGCTACAGATTGCATTCATTGTGGTCCACACTTTTGTATTGCACAAAAGGAGAAGGAATACTCAGTTATGGGTATCTTTCTGCATTTAATTCTGTTAAATTTGTGGTTGCTGCTGTTAGTCTGTTTCCAGCTATTTATTTATCACATTTTTTCCCAAGAGAATAGTGACGTCTTTGATACGCTGTTTGATCTGTTCATGTATATGTCCTCTCTCATTCAGATGAGCTGGATTAATTTTAGTTGTTTGCTACATCTTTGCTTATCCTGCTCATTTGGAATGAAGTAAGTCATAGGTATCAGAAGAGCAGTTCAGCATGAAGATCTGAGAAGGCAGTAACCTTCCATGGGGAACTGCAGATGTCTGCCTGGATGCTAGGCAAGGTAGCATAGCTGGTGCTAGAAAAGTTCACAGCCAATTATTTCCATCAGTCTTCAAAAGTTCTGAAGAATTAATATCTTTATTGGAATTTAGAATTGTAAGGATCAATGGAATTATGATTGTTCTGCTACTAATGGTGTTAACATTACCGAATATTTGCAGATACCCCACCTTTGCTATTTGAAGTATCTTCTCTGGAGAATGCATTTCAAATTGGAGGTTTTCCTTGGCATTATATCATCACACCTAACAAGAAAAAACATAAAGGAGTCTTCCATATTTGTTCTCTGAAAGACAATGCTTTGGTAATATATTCAGATAGCAGCTTCTCTGAAATGAATGTGTATCACGTTTGTCTTCATCTCTTCTTCTGAGTAGTGCTCAAGGTAACAATACCCTTGTTTTCCAGTGTGATGCTCTCACAGGGATCACCCCGCAGTGTTACATCTGCTATCCAGTGGAGTCGTGTAAAATGTTTTCTTCTGAATTAGTACTGCTTCTGGTATTTCCTTCATCCCAATATAATCATAGCACTGTCAGTGCTACACAGCACTGTATTCTTGGCTTAAAAATTAAGGCTCAAGCAGAATCTCAGAATCTCATTACCTGATTCCTTGCATGGTGCCATCTTAATGCACTTCTGACAAGTCAGCCTACCAAATGGCATGGCTAAAGAAACTCTGTAAGTTTTAAGAAACTGCAGAATAAGTTTCCTTAATGTTTGTAGTTTATCCCTGATTTGAATCTCTCTCCCTAGAAAGATTTTATTATTCAGTTTAATCCCTCTACCTAGAAAAATTTTGACTCAGTTTAGTCCAGCATTCCTAATTATTTTTGTTTATTTACTATTCATTATATATTCTTTTGCATGAGCTCTCCATCTCATCTTTTATTTTGGATCTGGATTTTACCTGAAGATACTTCTGTAACCCAAGAAGCTTCTAGGCCTGTTAGTTCAGGGTTCTTCACTAAAAAATTTCTTATCTGTAAATGTCCTCATCTCTTTTACTAGCCTGATCAAATCAATGACCCCCCCTTCTATCTCTTATTTTCAAAACAGATCTTTCACAACCATATCTGAGGATCAATTTTGATTCAAGGGGACTTGTACAATCCTTCCTCACCTAGTTTTTTCTACATGGGTTCATACATTTGAAAATCTGAATCATCAGGGTCAGCTAAATTTAATAACAAAAAGCCACTGCAAAAATGCCAGGATTTTGACCAGCTCAGCTGAAATCACAAGCTATGCCAGGCTTACACGCTCCACAAACATTTGCACAAAAGAGGCTGAGCCTGAGGTTGAAGCTCAAGTCAAAGTTTGTGCTAATGCTTTTCTCGTATCTTGACTCATCTCATGTCTTTAACACTCAAATTGCTGGAATTGTTGAAGTGTTTGCAGAGTGTAGGCTAAATCTTCAATTTGCTTAGTTTCAGGAGAGTTAGGACCATGGATAGCTGTGGTACAAGGTCATTGCTTATTGCATATTTAAAAAGTTGAAACTGTTCCATGGAATATCTTGAGAATTGGAACTGAGTAGTATTGTTGTTGTTGTATTTATTCCACTGCCATTCTTTCTGGTCATGATTAGGAGCAATACTTAAAAACCTTCAGAGGTATGTGGAGAGGAGCTGAGTATTTCCTCTTTAATTGGATCTGTGAGAATTTCAAAATACTAATATTCTAAGCTTTCCCTTCTTCAGGCAAAAAATGGCATCCAGGATATGAAATGCTGTTCACTGGAACCTGACTGGATATATTTCCATCCAGATATGTCAGGTAGAATAATCCACGTGGGACCAAATTTGATAAAGTATGAACCTTTTTTTCTCAAATCTTATTTTCATTAGAGGAAAAGTTGCATGACTACATAAATTCAGTAGTTTGACAAGTTGCAGGCCAAAACACTCATCATGTCCTAGAAACTGTAAAATTTATTAATTTGTCAGAATTGGAAGTTATGGTAGAAACATCTGCAGATTTCTACGTGATAAATGTGGGCACTGGCAGGCAACACTAGATTTTGTTATGAAAAATGTTCAAGGACCACTGTGTTAAAATTTCACTGGTAAACATAAATTACAAAAATAATTTGTTTCAATTTCAGTTATTTCTGATGTTTCCATATACCTGATTTTTTTAAATTATAAATACAGAAGTGCTATAGTAAGTGGATTAGAACACATGACTTATTTTGCAATTTCTGTTTCTGTTGTAGAGTCCTGAAGCTTAAGGAAGTTAAAAATGATACAGATCAAATGGAGGTTGCAGAAGATTTTACGATTGCGGCCAACAGAGAAAAATGTGTGAGTTTAGTGTCTGAGATCACAACATACGATTTTGAGCAATACACAAGGGTTTGGCCTATGTGAGTAGTCACTGTGGTTTATGGGCTTAATTCAAAGTTTATTGAAATACATTCCATGTCTTCATTGGACTTTAAGCTGTATGAGGGGGGAAAAAAAATGCAAACAGTAGCAGTTTCATGATAGCTTGCTGAAACCTCCAGTCTTTTCTTTAGTTTTCAGCATTCTTTATGGTATACAGTATAACCATGTATCACTGATACCAAGCATACATAAAAGATGGTGACAGATTTCCTTCAAAAGAAGGTGCCACCAAGTGATAATTGTGTGCATCTCTGGTGTTCAGGTAAGTTGATCATACAAATGCTAGAAATGTTTCAAGTCTCTCATAGCTTAGGGGTTAAGTCTTCATAAGACAAAAAAGATAATACATTGCTTCCAAAAGTCTGTTTCTTTTCCTGGCCATGCACATCTGTTGCTCCCTTGTGACAGGTTTGGCATTCATGTAACACTCGGTGAGCCAAATCACTGCACTAAAATAATAGAATAATAACTCAGCAGAAAAGGTGAGTACTTTTCTGCTTGCTTGGTGAGCTGAATTGGAGCTGGAATGGAATTGAGTCATCAGTGGGTCAGAAGAGTGCAGAAAGGTAGAACCAAGTGGTGAGGGGATGATCTAAACCTCCTGGTAGAAATGAGCTGTTATATCACCTCAGTTGCTTCATGAAGTCTTTTGTGATTGCAAATCACAAAGTCAATCTAAATGTCAAAAAGGTTAAAGAGCACACTTGTGAAGAAAATTTTTTGGCAGTGCCTGGAACTGCCCTTTTGCTTCGGTGTGCAAAGTTATGTCTTCCCTAAAAGCAAGTTTTTATACTTTGAGTACTGTACAGTCCCTGGAAATCAGTGATACTAATTTTGAAGCTTCTGCAGAAGAGAAGTTTGTGTATTAAGAATCTACACTAACTCAAGAATAAAACTTCCATTGAATTCAGAAAAGATAAGCTTTGTCATCTAATGACTTGCCATGTTTGCAGGGTTTTTTAGGGTTTGTTTAGGTAACTTTGGTTGCAGTAAGAGCAAAGAAATATGGGTTCTAACCCTCTCTATGCTGTCCCTTTTCCTTTTGACTTCCATTAAGACAATGATACCCCAGTTTTGAATGTTTATGGTGTTAGTGAAGCCCAGTGGAAGCAGCTGTGGTGGTTTAAGATGCTACTTTCCCCATTTTCTGGAAATAAGAGTTTAAGAAACAAATTGGTGGTGACTTAGCTGTCTTAATTCTCATTCCAGCATCTTGGCTCCAGTCACTTCTGTTCTAAAAATTATGTTAGCTGAGAACCTTTGCCACTTCTACAGGACTGAATATAAGTAAATATCAATAATATCTCAACTAAAGCCACCGAGTTCATGAGCCCTCATAAAGAAGAGATAGCGGCACTAGGGCCATGCATAGCTAATGAGTAAAACAAGATCTGAGAGACTAAAACAAGGTCAGAAAGCAAAAGATGTGAAATGGATACATTGCAAATAGATAGGAAGAAACTAAAATGTTCTGAAATCTAGAGCTGCTTTTTTCTTTATCTCCACAGGTGAACAACGCTGTTACTGTAACAGCTTCTGGTCGAGTGGTGAAAAAGCGTTTTAACTTGCTGGATGATGACCCAGAACAAGAGGTAACTGATGTAGTGAGTAAGAGCAGTTTGTGGATTATTTAATATGTTTAGCTAGCCAGAAGTCATTCCTGTTTCAGATGCAGTGGCTGCACATTACCTGTGCTAATCTTTGAGTCCTTTATTCCTGTTCTGTAGCTGTCTTTGTCTTCTGAACTTCTAACATCTTTTCTCCTTGATTGACACTTATGCTTTGGATAGCCTCTTTTTTTTACGATCTGATCTTATGCCCCATGATACCGTCATAATTCTATGCAACTTCAGTGGCACAGAAATGAGATGGTAATGTGACAAAACATTACTCTTCTCTCCATTCAAACACCTCCTTCAAACATTTCTTACAAAGTATTTTATGAAATGAAAGAAACATTTTATTTTTTTTTCTTCTGCTTTAGGTTTCTCTAGTCTTTGAGATAGTATCTGCATACTATATTTTTCTCTCCCAATTACTTTAAATACATTGCAGGATAAGGTATTTAACACTTCCTCCTGCTTCTTGAGAGTGACTGAGGAAAATGCCTTGATGTTGAGTCTTCAAGAGGTTATGAAGAATATTTTTTAGGTCTCTGTCTAGAGCTGAAGCTGTAATTGACATAAGCACAACAGTTAAAATTCATCAGTTTCTGGCAGTCATTTCTATTATTTTTTCTGAGGAAATAGATTTTACTATGATAAAAATACAGGACAGTCCAATATAACCCTTATGGTCTGCAGTTCATTTCTATCTACTTTTTTTTATAAATAAAAACTACAGTCTGCACAGTTGTTTTTTTTTCTCCTGCTGTAACACTTTATTTGTGATTCCAGTAGATATTTTTCCATTATGGAAGAAAAAGACTGGCTTGAATTTAAACAGTATGGTACCAAGTTCATGACAGTGAGATAGAGGCAATTAAGGCAGTTACAGTCTTCACCTTTTGGTCTCAGTTCTTCACGGTCACATACTTTGTGGAGTGAGAGAGAACTTTGAACAGAACGTACAGGTGTTCATGTGAATGGAATTACCCAAATATACCCGTCCATTCAAAACCAGTAATAGTTTTAAGCTACACTGTCTCTAACAGGTCTGCTTCAAGAGAGGGCACGGAGTTTAAATATGCTGCTTCTGCCACTTTCAAAGTACTTTTTTCTATTTCCTGTATGATACATACAAATTACATCTACTTGCACATTAGGATTGTTCAGAACATTACTTTCTTCTCTGCTGTCTTCAGGAATTTTGCTGAAATATGTTGGACAACTTGTGTTGGAAACAATGCCTGTTGGGTATCAGGCTGACAAAGTTTTCTTTATCAGGCCAGAACATTTCCAATTCTGCCTTCACCTGAAAGAAAAAGAGCTATGCAATTTAGGTAGATGGAAGTGTGAATTTATGTTCGGTTTGTAAACTTGAGGTTTTGTTTTTCCTAAGACATTCAAAATTGTGGACTATGAAGATGAATTGGATTTGTTATCCACTGTAGCAGTTACTCAAATAGGAGCTGATGGAAGAGCTCACCTTGACTTTCATTGTAATGAACATGGGATTCTACTTAAGAGTATTCCATTACTGGAGTCCTGGGATGTGGTGAGAAGAATTCCTGTCTTTTGTTTATGCTAACACCTCCCCATACCCATTTACCTACCATTTTTATTCAGATTTGAAGCAGATATATAAGTAGTGTTGCCAAGTGCTGTGGAAGAAGTTTGTACAAAATAGTAATTGGAACTCAAAAAATTTAAGTATTCTATCAAACAGTAGTTCATTTGTCTGAAAATCTCCATGATTTGAAATTAAGATTTTTTGTTTGTTTGTTATTGGTTGATTTGTTTGGGGTTTTTTGTTGGAGGAGGGGTTGTCCTTACGTATTTCTGAAGTAGTTATCAACTTGAATACTCACCCTCTAGCTAGCTACATCAGCTTAATTTTACAACTTGTAAATAGTCTCACTAGCATAACTTGAACTACTCATGCATGTAATTAAGCATGGACCTCACTGTGTATATTTGGAGAGATGGAATGGGATGTTCATACAGTCCAAGTTTAGGTGGACATCCAACTTAGATGATCTGAAATATTCAGCACCTTTGGCACCTCTTTTATCATTGACCGCATATAGGCAACTTAGGCTCTGAATTGCACTTAGATTCCTAAAACAGCCATGTGGCTCAAAGTTTTAAAATTATGTCTTCTATCTGGAAGAGCTGTCTGCCTGTATCCATACAAAATTCCTGTCTGATCATGGAGGTCACCTATATTAAAATATTTTTTTGTTCCCCAAGGAAAATTGTATGGGTATTAGCAAGTCATGGAAATGGAGACTGCAATCAGATTTTTTTTTTTTTTCTCATTTCAGACTTACAGTCATGAAGTTTACTTCGACAAAGACCTTGTATTACACATAGAACAGAAGCCTAACAGGAGGTTCAGTTGTTACGTTTACCAAATGGTCTGTGATATTGCAAAAGATGATGAATGTTCAAGCCATGAAAAAACCGAAAGAGTATTTTGTAAAAAAGGAGGGAGAATTTTTGAATATATTTAAGACATAAACAGCAACTACAGAGACTTCAATTTGGATGTTATTTAAGGACTTCATACACTTGAATTTGTCAACTACTGGTTTTCAGGCAGGATTTAATCTTAACATTTTGTACTACTACATGAGGTTTTAGTTCTTTTTTTTCCTCTGTAATATTGTACACTTGTCTGTATTCTGTAATGGCTTTTCATGTATTCACCGGTTCATCATTAATGCTAGATGCAGCATTTATTGCTTCTCTGCAGCAATTGGATTGAAATACCAGACATCAAGGAGAAAGATGTGGATTTACTGATCATGTACCATCTGCTGCTCTCTGTCTTATGTAGTTTTACCTATGCAAATTTAATACAGGCTATTTTTAAAAAGTATGTAAAACTATATAGGATAAATTCTGTATGTAGTATTAAATTGGCCGAGTTACCTTTAAACCACTTAGCAAAATCCTTCTGTTGTTTTTGTGTGAGAAATAAAATCACTTGGGTTTTCTGGTTGTGTTTGTTTTGGTGTAAAGAGAAGTGTTAATAAATTATGTATTTTTACTGCCTTTAAAATACATCTTTATTTACATAAAGGTTTGCAAACCCAACACAATATGTAAAAACCCAAGCAATTCTCTGGTTCTCCTTGTGTCAACGGTGAGTTGTTCCCTCTGAGTCAAAGCTACCAGCTGCTCAGCCAGATTGTTGCATGCAGCGTGTCTGATGCATGGGGGTTCCATGGGGTATATTCAGATTCTGTAGAATACAAGCTTTCATTTTAAATTAAGAAACACACAACACACGCTGTAGGTTTCATGGAGGTAAAGGGTGTTTCCAAATGCAAGCCAAAGATTGGCTCAGGAGAGTAGCTCTTGGAGGGATGACTAACATCCCATTTCTCACTGCCACCACTATTCTCATGAGTGTGGTAATTCTAATCCCAAATACTTCTCTTCACTGCAAGTTTCACTAATGAAGTGTGGATCATTCTAGCTGATGCAACAATGTAGAGCTCTGGAAGAATTCTATAAATGATCTATTGTATTTATACAAAGTGGAATACAAATGAAAAGTAAAATACAATTGTGAAAAGAAAAAGCAACACAAAATGGAGACCTAAGAAGGTAATGAAGCAACAGTGAAAATAAAGACCAGTAGCAATACTCTACTTCCACCCTAGCTTTGCTAAGTTTTCACTTAGTATCCAGGAAAGAGCACCTGTGTGTTATCTACTACTATACAAGTAAGTTATGAGGGTAAAAAGTGATAAGAATGTATACTCGGGCAGAAGGGCCGACTCTCAAGCAGATACAGATATTTTATGCTCATTTCTGTTTGTATTATTAAAGCTGTTCCTCCCAGAGCAAGACATTTAAACTTCATTGTTTATTAAATAGTGCAAGTACTGCTCATCAAGAGTTACTGTTATTTTCAAGTTATTGCAGACTTTTGCAGTGCTATTCTGCTAAATCAACAATTGTACATCAGAATCCATCTTTTGAAAAGTGCAGCAATTTGTAATGACCAAAAGGCAGTCCAGACTTTGATGAAGATGATTATGGGCTTTGTGTAAGAAATTCTATCACTCTAAACACACAGTGTGTTGGTGCACTACAGATAATGGCAGATGTTCCATCCTGGAAGGTCACACATAGATATTTTCATTCAGAAACAGGAGAGATGTTTCTGTTTAGTTTAAAACACCATGAAAGCTATTTAAGAATAGAAAATCCAGAATGACCAGCTCTGGACACTTCTGTGAGTACATTCACAACCTGACTTACAAATGGGCTGGGACATCAGAGAAGCAGAATCACTAAATGCTTATGGGTTGTGCTTTTCAAGCTGCGAGCAGCAGTGTTGCAGCACCCCAGAAAATTCTAAAAATAAACTTCTATTTGAACGGCAGGAAAATCCTGACCACAAACAAGTTTTTTACATTGTTAAAAATAACCCTGTATCTGACCCAAACACAAATACCTGCATGCTTGGTGGCAGCCCACTTGGATCAGCAGCTTTTATTTCAAGTTAAATTTTGAAACAAACCCCATCCATCAGAAAAAAGGTAGTACTTTACTTTGCCAGGAGATTTTATCAATAAGCATTTTTTGTAACTGTTGCTGGCAGAGCTGTACTATTGTGCAGTATCAAATTGATACAAAATTTGAATAAATGCACTAGATCTGACCTGTAGACCTACAGTTTGATGTCCATTTATGATGATTCTAGAGCACTTATCTTTCTCTCTTTCATCATGTAAATTAGGTACTTGGAAATCTCTTACACAATTTGAATAATTCAGTATACTAAAGAATAACAGTATTTGTAAAGTGGAGGAATTCTGAGGATACTCATGTGATTTCCATTACAGAGGGAAAATATTCTTGTGCACATGCCCAGCATAATTATCTCTGCAGTACTGAAGTGTGACATTAGTACAAGAAAAGAGAAACAAAAGTACTTTGAAAAAAACAGAAGTAACTTCTTCAAATGTAGTTTATTTCCCATTTATAAATTCAGAAATTAAGATGAATAAAATACAGAAGACAAAAATATTCTTCTTATCATAGGCAGTAGCTAACTGCTTTATGACCAGGAAACCCATTTACTGATAGTTTTCTGTTTTACAAAAATTGGACTAAGGAACTATTAGTGGGAATTTCTGAGTTCCTTTACTTCCTGTGTATTTCAGAGCTGCTGACCACTCACACCATGGCTTCCAGAGTCTGCAGATAAAGCCTCAAGTAACTGGACCAAGAGCATACTTTAAAAGATTGAAGCTGAAAAGCTTGTGCTTCCATTATTTTCACTAGCACTGGATACCCAAGGAAAAAAAGAATATATACACACACACACACACATATATAAAAATGTAAATATATATATGAACTGTTAACTTGAGTTAACATAGAATTGAAGGGATCTTAGTCACTTTTGCCAGCATTCCCAATTAGGAAACTTCACCCAAACTTTCTGCATTTTCAATGTGGAGAAATGTTTATTCTTTTTTTCCTGGATATGTCCTGTTACTTTAACAGTACAGTTTCTTGCTCATTTTATTCTCATTTACTCTTTTATTTTCCTCTTATTATTGAAAAAAATACCATTTATATTACTTAACAGTAACTGAAGACTGCCAAAAACTCACCAGCAGGAAACTTTTTTTCCGTATGGAATTGTGACAGCTATCCCACACGATGGAACAGCTAATGAACAAATTAATTTGCTTCCCAGTTATGATAACGATTGCTATTAGGAATACCTCCTAGAAAGAACACGCGTATAGGGCGGCATGTAGACTGTTCTTAAAGACCAGTTGTGAAGAACTGCTGTTAGCTGCTTACAGCAAAGTCCCCGGGCATCCTGCCTGCAAAAGGGAAAATGTTGGTCTAGTAAGTAAAAAGGTCATGGACTAGTGAATTCATGTTGGGTTTCAGCTAAGGTTGTTTGTTTGATACAAGCTTTCGGCTGTTGCCGGAATGTACAAAACCTAAATGATATGAGCAAAAAAGGGGAAGAAGTAGTCAAAATGTGGTTTTCTAAGGCTGAACCACAAAAGAATTCATAGTTCTTTTATAACTGCCAAATATTGCTGCAGTCACCCAGTATAAAACCTCTGAAGAACTTTTTTCTGGAAGGTACCTTAATTGATCTGATATGTATATAGCAATGCCTCACTAATAACAACTGCATAGCATATCTGAACCTTTTCTTTCTCTCCATGAACTGGAGAAATGTAATTAGTTCCTGCTAAAACAAAGAATTCAGACACTTCCTGCAAAAGTGTTCCTTTTGAAGAATGGATTAATAGTACAGTAATTGTCAACTAGCCCTATTCATACCTGAAGCACATTTATGTGTATCAATATGAATTCCAGACGTCTCTCCTGATACACATACTGAATAGGCTAAAAGAAAGAAACAAGTATTCCAGTATTTAAAATCAATGTTAGAGATAGTTAAGGGAACACCTTTGTTTTGCAGCTATTTCACAATCTTAGATTTTCAGAGAGGACCACTTGAAGCTTTCTGGTTGCTAGACTTGGCATTTATGCGACTATAACTTCAGTATTTATTTCTGCTTTACTGAAGTTACAAAATGATGACCAAAATAATCTTCAGGCGCTCCAAAAGAATGTTCTGTCATTGCTTTCTAATGTTTATAGATTCAGTAAATTTAAAGTAAGTAGTCAAACTGTTTGCTTTGGATAATAGCAGATTAAGATTAACTGCAAAAATAGAGGGTTTTAAAAAATAAAAGGAACTAGGTATCCTAGCAGAGTGAAGAGTTACAATGATACAACTGTTAAGAACTGCTTTGGCTGGTATAGCTTAACACCTCATTTAGTAAACTGGGAGTACAAATGCCTTATTTTTGCCTGAGTGGGATATTAGATTTTTAGGGAAGAGTAAGTGCACATTCTTCTCAGGAAGAGAAAAAGGAAGCATGGAAGGGGAAACTAAACTTCACTGGAATTACTCCACAGAGTGGCTCAAGAGCTCTGGCTTACTCGCGATGCTGGAGCAGAGGCAATGCACTCCACGTGATGCATAGGACTGCCGGCTCACCAGCCAGTCCCCAATAACAGCTGCTTCCCAGAAGCCAGATGGGAAAATTATTCTGTTAACCATGTTTACTTGAATGCTCCGCATTCAGACTCATACATTGGCTGTTTTTCTGATTATCTTCTGGATTTGCAGTTAGCCTCAACTTTGGGTATGTATGCATGTCGCCTACCTCTAATACGCAACTTGCAGCATGGTTGCAGCACATTTCCATGCTCTGGGGCAGAGATCTAGGAAAATCGTGACTGTCAATACCATATACTTCCTATTTTAGCTCTATATAATGCCACAGCCTCTTCTTACGACTGCCTGGAAGCTGACTTGATTTTATAACTGTCTTATAAACATTTATTTTGTGGACCAAAGCAGCATACTTCCAGCATTTCTACTTCAACTTTTTTTTTTTTTTTTTCCCCCCAGTTCACCATGACATCTTAATTATCAGCTATCTGGACAGAGAAGCAAAACTAGGATCCCAGAAGTGCTACCACTACCTTTATTGGTATTTGATAAATGTGGGAGGAATTTCCCAGTAAGCGCCTAGGGACTGAAAAGATAGGAAGGACTGATTTCTCTTGATAAGACTTGCTTTGACCATAAAAAGAGAGCACATCTTGTCTTGTCGTTGATTATATATTCACTGACAAGGCTGCTGAGCAGTGAGGAAGAATATGAGAATGCACAAGCTAAATAAAAAGTGCAAGCAGTAAAATGTTATAATCTTCCCTTAGCAGTTCCAAATTCTGCCCCATGGTTCCACATGGTTCTTTACAAAATATTTTAAATTATTAGAAAAATATTTTACAACTCACAGAAGCAAAATGTCTATGCATTGAAGTACAATAAAGAAGCTCATTGCACAGGTAATAATGACTGGCCTATAACCAGTATAGAATTTTGGACAAAAGCTGCACTCTGTGCCTTATTCTATCTCAGTGAAAGCTCTCTCCAGGGTGGAGTGTAAGTAAAGATTACTTCTAGGAAGGGTCCCATTCAATAGTCACAATTCTTGCAAAGATGGATCATTCTGGTTTGTTTGTGCCATTCAAACACTAATTACTTAAACTAATTTGTCAGTATTACTCCTGGTAAGATAACTTCTGAGGGGACATTTCTAAAGCTTTCACAAGTCTGTTAAATTAGCTGCCAGGACAAACCTGGCTGGACACTCTCAGCAGTTTTGCTTGTTTACAAGATGAAGAGCCATCAGGCTTCTGAAAAACTCATTCAAATGCTTTGAGGAACACTGCAACTCATCTGGAATGTCCAGTTCTAAGGCTTGGATCTTCAATGACTTGTCCAGCATGGAAAAACAGAGATCAAGTTGGAGGTGGTAAAAGACTCTAACCTCATTCTAACTACAGCTCTGAAAAGTCAGTTACTGGTCACTGGAAATCAGAAACACTTCCTATATTTAAGAAATTGCATCAAAAGAACAAAATAATGCTCTATGGTGATATGGTGTGTTGCTCCTGCTCTCAAAATGTATGAGTGATATAGCAACAACAACAGAAGTTGCCAAGTAGCCATGTATCACAGGCACAGTACAGGCAGGAGTCCATTGCTGCTTCTTCCAAATAATCTGTGAATCTTTGTCTGTTTTGTAGGTCTTATGTTGTCTGTCTACTTTGTAGGTTCTTCCAGGTCTGAAGTCACAGTCATCCTGACAATGCAGCAACTCAAAGAAAGAAGTGCGTATTAGGCGATGTCCTGACAGAACTGCTAAGACGGAGCACCACACTGACAGTTGGGACTGGACTGGAAAAACATCAACGTGCTCTAGAAGATGGAGGCTTTGGGAAATCTAGAGATTATGATTGGGCTCCATTTTTCAGTTCAATAAAATTCTGTGTTTGCTCTTGTTATTGGCTGCTTTAACAGGGTACACCAGTTTGCTACAGGAATTCATGACAGTTTTCTGAGATACATAGTTTTAGGCAGAAGTAAAATCCACTTGGGTAGAAGTGGGTAGAAGTCCTATATGGGACTGTCAGGGTGACTGGATGTAATCACAGCTTGTTGAAATCAGTGGGAACTGGAAGTATTTTGGAATTTGGGGATTTACGTTCATAGAAGGCAGATTAAAAGAAATATTTTTTTAATCTTACTTTGTAGGCTTGATGGAGACAAAAGACTTTTTATTAGACCACGTCATATAACTGGAAAGAATGGACACATTTTGGGGCCTATGAATCCTTTTTTTTGGAATTACGTGTAATAATTTTGCGATTCCCTATATGGAACTGACACGCACTATGAAACTGATGCTTTGCGATCTGTAACATTTCAACATAAATCTGAAGGTTTTACCATACTCTTTAACTAAACACTTTTTTTTTTTTTTAATATAGGAGAGATTATTTGATTGTTTAAAAGACAATGAGTAAAGGATTCCAGAGAAGTAGAGAAAAAGGTATTTTTAACCGGTAAAAATACCCCCAAATCGATCATGTATAAATACTACGCTGTTTAAGCCACATGACATTGCTCGTGCATAAGGAGGCACATTTATGTTTTTATTATATGCTGGCTTGCAAGTAAAGAATAGAAAGATTCACTTCATTTAAGCAATCCACAGACAAATCACATTTTTATGAACATAATGTTGAGATGGCCTGCTTGCCATGTGAACTAATGACAATCTGGCATCCTTGGAAGTTCATGCATGAGTGCATTCATCAGAAGATTCAGGGCTTAGATCTTCACTTCTCTTAGATGCTGTGACTTGTGAAACTTAACAATATTGATATTCTAGTTACCATTGTGAATGGAATGAGCAAACATTTAAATCCTGAAAGCACGTCACACCAAGTCCATGCAAATTAAAGCTAAACCTATTATACAAGTGATGCACAAGTCAAGTTTTTCTTTAAAATGTCAGAGCCCAATATCTACTTTTAGGAGATCAAAGAGAATAATGAAGAAATATATTCGCATCCTACTCCAATCTGGCTTGGTCTTCACGTCTCTATGTAGATGTTTCCAACACTTGAGTAAGTACTGGGTTTGAATTGGCAGATACTCTACTGAAACTATTTTAAGTTCCATAAACTTGTTTCTTTTTATTTTTAAGCCTCAATTTGAGCATGAGATATCAGACAGCTCAAAGACTAGCCAGAGGGAGTATTATTTTTTTCTCTCAGTTAATGAATTTCTGATTCATATGTATTTTGACACTATATATATTTCAAAAGTAAGCTCATCAAATACCAGAAAAGTAGTGTTGAGTGTATGTTTGGGCATATCCTCCTACTACATCTGACAGGCTTCAGAGCCAGCGGAATTTTCTGCAGCAAAGGAAAAAGCGACTAAATACATGAGCTGACAAAACTGGTCTAATCTACCAAGTCACATTTCTGGCTAGCGACGCCTGTTGTCTCTTTTGCAATTGTTTTGTTTTCTTCTGTTTTCCTCTATAACTTCCCTGCAAATGGTCCTTTCCATACCTGTGGGAATTCTCTTAAGGTTTGTTCACTCTCTTTCTTAGCTAGTGGACATTTGATATATTTGCTGCTATTCAACGGAACAATGCCCAAATACTCCTGCATACTTAGGCCAGAGGCCATATATAAAACTGGTTAATATCTGGTTTACATTTACAGCACGCAGGGAATCCAACGGGAAGTAAAGAGGCTGATCATGACAGAAAGCGTACTCCGAGTACAGTCCCTCAGCGTCTTTAAGCGCGCTCCTACTCTGCATTTTCTGTACGCCCTGTCTGCCTCTTCATCACAGCAGCGTTCCTGCTGTTATCTGTTAGTGCTTATGGTTATATTGGCTTATCTTTATGGTGAGTCTGTAAATTCCTGCCGCCCATCAGGGTCCTCACTCGCCACACCCGCCAACTCCGCTCCGTCCCGCAAGCACCAGCTCCCACACTCCCGTGCCGGGGGGCTGCGGGGAGAGCTGTGGGGCCGGCGCCCTGGTAGGGGACGGGCTGACACACAAACGCCTTTTCTAAGGCGCAGTTCTGAATGCGAGGGAAAGAAACTCTCGGCAAGCTTGCAAAAACTGCTTTAAAAAAGAAAAAAAGCAACACCCTCCTCGTGAAAAAGCAGCGCTGAGACCGCCGAGGGACGCCGTCCCGACGCCGGGCGGGCAGCGTGCTGCGGGGCGGCACCGCCCGCAGCTCTGCCGGCTCGGGGCCGNGGACTACGGGCGATTCTTGGCGCTGCTGGTCTCGGCGCTGCTGGTCGGCTTCGTGTCGGTCATCTTCTCCCTCGTCTGGGTCTTCCACTACCGCGAAGGACTGAGCTGGGACGGCAGCCCGCGGGAGTTCAACTGGCACCCCGTCCTCATCATCACGGGCTTCGTCTTCATCCAGGGCATCGGTGCGTCAGGGGCCCGGGGCTGGCACGGAGGGCGCCGGGGCGGGGCGCAGCGGAGCGTTGTGGAGCCGCGGGAGAGCCGGGGCTACGTGGGGCCGGGGCTGCGGGG